>JAHPZR010018737.1:0-5000 GCA_019787425.1 Platygyra sinensis | reverse complement strand
CACGTTCGTCAACTCGCTCGTCGATCGCCGTCGCCAGGTAGGAAAGTATTTGTGTAATTTACAACAAAATATGCTGTTTCTGATCAAATCAAACTCAAAATGCTCGAGTTAAGCATTAGAAGACGCCAAAGCAACTTTAGTACTGTCTATATTTTTGGTTAGCTGCGAAGAAAAATACTGTTATCGTGATTTTTCGATAGGATAGGTTGGTTTTGGCAGCCGCTCAATTTTGAGAGTACAGCCAGTGTATGCAATGGCGTCAAGCAAATCATTTTTTTCGGAGCTTTTTCTATTTTTGAGTCGGGAGGTATAACAAAACACTTAATGACTGGCCCCTCGGGAAACAGTGAGTTTTGTTTCCCCTCGACCTCAGTGTTCCCCTCGGCTTCGCCCCGGGGAACATTGAGGGTCTCGGGGAAACAAAACTCACTGTTTCCCTTGTGGCCAGTCATTAAGTGCTTAATAACAGCCATCACGGTTCAGAATTCAAAATGAACATTTACTGTATTAAAGTTATCACCTAACAAACGCTACAAACAAACATCACTTAGTTTAAACATAACTTGACTTCGCTGATTCTATACAACTGCTTGAAATATAAATAACCAAGAGAAAGTAACTACGACAACAACTTTACTAACGTTAACGTGTCTTGTTAAAATAGCCAAGGGCCGGTGAAACCCGCTACTAACAGGCCATTTCTGAATTACCTCAGGTCTCTTTTTCGAAGCGAGTTTTGGTGCTCATACTTTCATATACAAATTAAACTCATTGGATTTTGGATAGGAAAAGATGAGCACCAAGACTCGTTGGAAAAAGAGGCCTGAGGTAATTCGAAAATGGCCTACTGGGGACACCTAAAAGTTAACTTTTAATTTAGGAATGGGGAAGGTGGGTAATACCCATTGTCTTAGCAGCGTCCGGGACAAGCAATGAGGAAGAGTTAACAGAAGCGAAAAAAAAAACCTCGCGGAACATTTCAAAAATTGCTCCACAATACATACTAAGAAATGAAGAAAAATACGAAGAAAACTGCATGTTTCCCCAGAGTTACTGCAAGCAAGGGTACATTCGGCGCTATGTTAACACTTGCCTGACTTGTTTAGACCATAGTAAGAAGCGTTGAAGCCAGTGTAAGATCCCGTTTGGTTGTCTGATTTGAATATTATAAACATTTGTTTTGTCATGGAGTATATTCCTCCCTCCGGGGGAGGATTACTTCCATAAAACACTCCTAATACCTCCCCTGTCGCGTTCTCTCCGCCATACACGTATAAAGCGTCCGTGTTATTCTCATGATGTAAACTAAAGTTCGTGAAGGTTAAGTGATTGTGTGGAGTTACATTGACCATAATGCCCCATGAGCAGTACTGTCCATCCGGGTATTTTCCTGGATAGTTTGGTGAGTGGAAAGTGCCACGGACTTCAGTTAGAGTTTCGTTACAGCCTGGAAATAAAAAAAAACTTGACAAAATAATCTGATAGGGAGCGATCTTTCCATGCCATGTTATGTCCAATAAGAGAAAAAAAGCGTAAATTAAATGAGGGTGCTCGCTCAGGCGTTCTTCAACAACAAAAGATTGATGCGACATCGAAAGTCTTCGTTTATCATCGTTGCACTGCACTTTTTCTTCTAGTATGTAAACTCCAACAACCTTCCAACCAAACACCATGGATCCATCGCTTCTTTGGGTTGCTCTAAATGTCCAACGTTTTTATTCGAAACGTTTGCAGAACTGGCTCGGGACAAAGACAAAGATAAGACTAAATGTTACGAAGAGCGAACAGTTCAAAAGTCAACCCCCACTTACAGACTGCATTCAGCGGCAAATGACTGCTTTAAACTGTGTACCATAGACTAAGTAAATTGATGTTATATTGACAATACTAAGAAAATGGTTACACCTATTGTTCAAGGATAAGCTTATGTTTTTCTCACCGCGGTAATAACAGTAATAAATGGTGGGTGGTGTTTTTCCAGCATCATGAGGGTACGCCCCATCGGCTTGGTCATGGTTGTTCCAGTCCTCAGTGTCAAAATATATCCACTCCAAACTAGCTACTGCCCACTTGACCATCTGGCATTTCGCTGACTTGTAAGCCAACAAAAAAAATGGAGATTCAGAGGGGAGAAGGATAGGATTATCTTTATCTCCGTCTGTCTTACAGCAAAAATAGATCCATGTGTCCGTGTTATAGGTACCATCGGGAAGTGTTCCCGCGTATCTATTCGTGTTCCAAGTGTCTTCATCATCCCAGAAGACATCCCCCGACGTCAAACCAGCAGGGCAGTTGTACCTTTTCCTGTATATACAATATTTTCCTGCAAAATGCATAGATAATAGTGACGATGGCGGGTAATGCCGAGTTGACTACCATGGTGGAGAAAAATGAATACGATCAGAAATAGCAAAGTGAACCTAAAAATAAAATGAACGAAATATTTTATAAAACTAACCTTGTGGCCACGCAAATCTGCTACCGTCGTCCGCTATATCTTCTTTAATACAAAACGATCTTTTGACTTTCGTGTCATCTACTATCCCATCAAGGTGAAATTCCCTTGATTTCGTGCTATTTGATGGTCTGCCATGAGTGGACTGCGATCTCCACCCCTCCCTACATACAAAGCCATCTGATAGGGGACAACCAGAGGCAGGTTTAGGTATACCGTATGATCCAGCTGGCCAACGGACAGACTCTGTAAAGAAATCCCAAAAGCAAAGAACATTGCAAAAGGAAAGGAATTAATATGTGCAAAGTTACAGAAGTATTTTAGAAGCTTTCCGCTTTCAGCTTTTCTAATTTTGAAATGGAACTCCTTGGAAACTTTCCCTAGCTGATTGTAAAAAAATACGCTATTCACATATTTGAAGGCTTGAACTAAAAAACGTAAACTGACACTCACGAAAAATAGGAGACATAAGTGTTGTGTAGCATACTTTATAATAAATTTTCCATACAACGCGCCCTCTGATTGACTGGAACAGCTTGCTTTATCAGACAACAGAGCAAGGGTTGATGACATTAAGTTTGCCTTCAAATTTTTGCTTCGGAATTTTGACAACATCCCCATAATATACGAAAACAATATAAACGAGCTATTGTCAACAGTAAATATGGCTCACGGAGACCATTGTTGGCAACAGTCTTGTAAAAAGTGTGCGAAAATAACAAGTTTTGCAAGATTCCGACAAAACGCGTAACGGCGAAATAAACAAATTCTCGACTGCACTTAAGAAGCGGCAGTGCACTCAAGAAGTAGAGAAAAACATTCGACTGCGTCTCGTGTTTTCCTCTACACTTATTTCGTGCTCTACCTCCTCCTGCTTGCTTTACAACAGAACAGAGCACAATCGAAGACTCTTTATTTGTTAATTACCGAGGCTATCAAGAACACTATGTTGTTAGCCACTTTACTAGCGGAGACACTTCGATCTTTCTTAGAAGAATCCAAGAAAAGATGCACTTTTTCCACGAAAGCTGATAAATTGGCATGGGCCATTCCGCTGTTAAAGGTACCGATTAGGTAGAACTACAGATATTTTCACCCTTCAGATTTTAAAAATCAAAGTGATTGTGATCACTTCTATTGTCAAGTGTTGCGAGAGGAGGGCGGATTCAGCACTTTCAAAACATAAGTCTGTCCCTAAGCACGCAAGTACCAAGGAATTTATCACGGATATTTTTACAACTAGCGGCTAAGTAAACAGTTGGTAGTGGTAAAAAAGGTTTCAACGTATTTGAAAGATAAATCGTTTTTCTTATTTATTTAAACGGGTAACCTAACAGCTAGACTCTATGGCACCTTAACTACGGCTAAAAGTGTATATTACAGAAAGTTCACTTTCTTTAACACGGCTATACATATACACGCCGTTCAAAACCTTTCACAATTAAACACCAGTCAGTTATCTGTTTAGGATGCTACTAACGATATTGTGTTTGCTCGATTCAAAACGACTTAAAGATGTCTAAAATATTGATATGTCTTGCTCGCAACACGTATCAACCACGCAAAAGAATCAAGGGAGCACCTTCCGGATCTGAAATACTCCTCGATTTGTCTCTACATATTTTTTAAATTCCTCTCAATTAGTTCCCTCACATGCCTACCTGATGATTCGAAGCTGGGCATAAAGGTAATAATGACTAGAACTAGCCATGACAAGACCATTTTATTCACTGCAATATCTTAACCGCAGAATCCAACCGAGAAAAATTTTGTACCTACTGACTGTATTACATGTCGATTGGTTTCTCGGAACATTTTGCTATGTAAATACTAAACGTCATCAATTATTATACAAAGTTTGTTAATGTTCATAATTCTTTAACGAGAAATAACTTCAAAAACTAGAGAGCTTGCTAGCTATGGAGGAGCAAGACTTGCAACATTAAATCATAATACATCTTCAGCCGGAACGTGCAACACTCAAGCCTTGCCTACAATTCAAAAACAGTAGGCATGTGTAACCAAATCACGATAGCAACGTTACTTACATTTTGCCAAACAAACATTTAATGAAGAGTAAGGTAAAGGTGAAGTCTGTATACGAGCCAGGTGGCCCATCAGTCCGGAGCTTATGAATATTACTACTCGCCTCCGGATAGGATGCTAGACCATCGCAGGTCATCCTAGCATCAAATTCGCCAGTATCGAGTTGGGCCCTTTGTACACCTGGGTGCAGGGAGAGTCACCGTGGGCTTACCCAAAAGCACCACGCGATGACCTGGCCAGGACTCGAACACAGACCGCTCAATCCGGAGACGAGAATACTAACCCTGAGGACACCGTGTACAGTACATGTACGTAAATGGCTCTGCACATTTTGTTTTTACACCGTGCTGTGCAAAAGAACATCGTGAAATCACTTAAGTCTGCATAATTTGGATAGGACGGACCGGCACGACGGTGTAAACGGATATAAACGAATGCGGTAAATTGTAAATCAAAGCTCACTTATCCGTGGTGGTTGAGAGAGAAGGTGCGCAGTTGC
>JAHPZR010018735.1:37500-83829 GCA_019787425.1 Platygyra sinensis | reverse complement strand
AAAGTGGTAACCAGTTATAGACCTCAGTGAAAAGGTCAGCCATATCTGAAGTATATGTGATGCAGTGTTAAGATAAGAGCACGGATCAACGGACAATTGAATCTCTACATGGGGCTGAAAAAGTCTGGAGAAATATTGCTAGATTCACACGAAACTGACAGAAGGAGAAAAAATTATGAAGAATTATTAACTAACCCCCCCAAAAATACGCAGGCTGATTGGTTTAAAATCGTGTTTCTATTGAATAATTAGATTATGAGCTCGACATTTCTATCACGTCACGTGATAGTTGATGAGAGTGCAGCCTGAGTCAATATCAAGCGATAGAAACCAATAGCAAATTAATCTAGTTATTGTTTAAGTATAAATCTACTAGTCAATCAAAAATTTACCTAAATCCTCTTCACAGACACCTCGAAAACACGAAGAAGCAGCTATCGTTTTGTTAATAAGTGCACTGAAAGCTACCGAAATAAATAGCGAGTAGCGTAGCCAATCAGAGAACGGCATTCATGAAAATACGCTAATAGATTTATACTACAAAGCAATAGCAATGGAGAATTGCTATACTGCACAAAACAGTTCATCTTAAATTGCAGAAAAAATTCCTAGTGTTTGCAATATTTGGGAGAATTTGCATGCAAGTTAAAACAGGTGACTTGTAAAAAAGGATATTTTGCTTTCACTTCTCCTTCAAATCCGTACATTTGATTCATGTAGATGCTTTCATGATTACCTATGAAATAAAACAAATTGTTATGTAACTAAGAAGGCTTTAGCTTTTTTAAAGTTGTAGACACCTTTATTGAACTCATTGAGCACCTGTGCCGGCCGTAACTGGTTGTGACAAGCATTTGCCTTTGTTCCACTTCTGACGTCATCACCTTTGACCAAAATTGGCCTCACTGACACCCAAGTTCTGCTGTGCAAATGAAGCGATCACTGATACCCAGATCAAAGTGACTGGGTCAATTGAGCCTGAAATAAGCACCAAAATGCTTCGAAATTTGAGTGAAAAAACTCAGAGCAAAAATTCCCTCAACTACACTTGGCATCTCCGAGGTAACTGAGAATTTCCTATCTCGATGATGCTTTCTTGGGAATTCTTGAACTGGAAGCAAGCCTAGTAATAGATCAACAACTGCAGCAAAAGATCAGACAAGGAAAACAAGGGAAGGCACAAAAATAGGTTATATAAGAATCTCTAAATTCTGATTGGTCTGAACGTTCGAGCAAAACCTCATAAAACGAGGTACTACAGTGCAAAGAAAGGCATCCTTTGATGTTGCAAATGCCTTTTTGAGAACCCTGGAGCTAATTTAGCTCATATTAATACTGAAAATGTACAAATGTCTAATATATGCCATTTTACTGTCACGCCAGTAAAATATAGTTAATGGAACGTGACGCACGTATCTTTAGGTCTTTCATGGCGGCATAGCCCTCAATAAAACTATTGTGTAGTCAAGCTCCAAAGGTCGCTTAACTCTGAGACTCATTGTAGATTGGGTTTGAACATTGTAGCTTTGTTACCTTAAGTATTTTAAAACGATTCACGGCATTGGCCAAAAATATTAAAGCACTATTCATGGCGATGTTTTTTCATGTGTAATGCCAAGCTGTTTCGTAGTACAGCTCTTTCTACTGGCTATTTTGTAGGCGTTAGTCTAGCTATATAAGCTCAAACAAACTGTTCAGAGTTCACTTTAGTGTTCTGTTGTACAGCGCAGTTAGTACTTGTTGTTAACTATCGTAAATTTTTCCCTCCCTCCCTCCCTATCTTTGGAGATGGGTTTGGTCGTGTTATTGCAATCTATTAAACAAGGGTCACTCCTACGTGTTTCGGTTAAGTCTGCGCAGCGACTTCCCCCAAGCTTGTTGAATATCGCCTGCTAACCGATACTCTTGTCCGATCCAGCTCGTAGTGTTGGGGAGATAAGTGAGGTTCGTTTGTCACGCAATAGCCGGAAGTCGCACAGGCTAACCTAACGCAAGGCAGTGCTCCCCCATTAACGCCAACTTGAGTTGTTCATTGTCTTCATTTAGTAGCCCGCATGTTTAATAAACATTACGCTGCAGTTGGTGGGTTTTGTTAAGGAACAGTGACATTAAATGTGTTTTTGCCAAAAAACTCCAGGTGTCAGTGGGTTAATTAAGATCCTGGTGAAGGAGCAATAGAAGTGATTTCAAAAAGGGCCTCATATTTAAACCCTCAAGGTGACACCGTTGGGTACTGAGACCTTAGTGAGACCCCAACATAGTAGGGCTAGATTGGAAAGAGCAATCATTTATTATAGGCCCGGAGAGCGTGCAGACAGCTGTGTATTCTTACCTCGTGACATAAAAAAATGATCTGGATACAAGAGTTTGAAACTGAAAAGTGTAAAAATCACTTCACATGAAAATGATCCTCTATCTACAAAGTCTCCATTAAATAGCTAAAGATTCATTAAGGAGAGATAATTATCACAAATGAAAAGAAATTATTGCATGGGGTGCAAAAGTCACTCTCACTCAGAACCCTTTCCCCACTCTCCCCTCCCTTGCCTCTTCAATCTGTCACTGACCTAAGATGCTGAGTGCCCATTCCCAGGCTTCTCTTGACATAAGACTGCAAGTTTTTCAGTGCACTAATCATATGCATCACCGGCAAACTTCAAAACGCACATGGCATACAATTAGGTGTGAAAAGAATTTCCTCAAACATTTCTTAGAGGAGAAATCAGTTTGGAAAGGGTAGTGAATGATACACTTGATCAATAAATGGTTATATTAATAATGATACTATTAATTAATAACAATATTATTAAAGGATACATATGGATTATCAGGCGATGGATGTCCATTAAGATGAAAAACATTTAATAGATCATAAAACTGCCCATGTATATCACCACACACTGTGAACCTTCCATTCTGTAAAACAAAATAAACATGGTCAATTTTTTTTAAAAAAGATTTTACTTGCTATTCATATCTCAAGTTAAACTGCTTGTTGTTGTCAATGGGATCTAATTGAAATCTTAGGAGAAGTAAAACTTATGCCTTGCATACAAATTATACTATATTTATTGATTTCCTGATTTCCCAACTGTAAATTGCAATTTTAGCTAATAGTCAAACTTTTGTCTTCAGTTATTCACTCACAGCTTATTAAATTGTCATGAATTAAATTAAAATTCATTTTGTGTCAATAGCTTATAATATATTAATTAAACAACTGATTACCTCTGGAACCGAAATTTCAACCATTGACGGCTGCTTCTCTAATAGCTTTTTTACTTCTACTAAAATCTGAAAATAAAACTCACTGTTATTAAGTAACAAACTGAGTGATTAAATTTAGTGCCACCCTTCCAGAAATCACACCCGTTTGACTAAGTGCTCCCTTTCAAGTGTGTTGTTATTTAAATAACCGTTCCAATTCCACTAAGCGCCCCCATTCTAATAAGCACCCCAATTCTAATGATGCCGCTGTTTGCTCAAATATGTAATGCTGCATTACAAAAACAGTGGTCTTCATCTGAAATTCTCAACTGTTTTGTCCATGTGGGTGCATAATTCCTTCAAAAGAACGATCTCTTCCTCAAATTTTGTAGTGATTGCTCTGCTGGTCATTCTGGCCAGGAATTGAAGGATCCAGGGACAAGAAGTCCACATTCCTGTTTCTTTGCTCCAGTCACCATATATTTGTTACAGTTGTATGTACAGTTTCTGTTATTGTCCCTTTTTTCAATAAATACTGATTGAATTAAAGTTTTGCATTGAACATTTAGTTGTTTCTCAAATAAGAAATAAATGCCATCATGAATAAGCATGAGCCACTATCTGCCTTAAGTACCAGTCTGAGGACAATAACTGGATGTCAGAATAATACCAATAACAATCTTTTCCAAAGATAAGACCCTAAAATGTTATTCTGACTTATATTGTTTGGTACTCAAACCTAATGAAAACAACAAATAGAATTATTCACCTAGCACATGGCAACTTGCTATGAAAAATATAAATAAAAAATATTTTAAATTACTTCATTCATATTGGTTACACCGATATACATCTACATGTATAGCAACCAAAAAAAAGTTATAAAATAACTTTTAATTCATATCTTGAAGTTGAAATCTTGACCCTAGATACCTTATTTTATATAACATAGTGTAGTATTGACTAATGTTAAATGTACTAATTTGTAATTTATTATTTTAGCTCTTTCTTTGTTGCAGTGTATAAAAGCAATGTAGATTTTGTAGTATTTGATTTTTATATCTATACTGTATTGTATTTTTCTATTTATTTTACAGTATAAGTATTGTAATTGAAGGGGTGAGTGGAATAAAGCCCTAAGTGACTTTTTGAAAATTTTGAGACAGCTAGGATTGAAATACCTACCAGCAATTTTCATGGTTTACTCTGGTTTTAGTTATTGTTTCAAAAGAACCAGTAGTTATTACTAGTTCTTTTTGGACAGTAATGAAGACAAGAGTAAACTGTAACAAGTGCTTGTAGGTATTTCAATCCTGGCTGCCTTGACATTTTCCAAAAGTCACTTAGGGCTTTATTCCACTCACCCCTTCAATTATGTCTTTTAATGGCAAAAAGAAAATAAAAGTATTAAACAAAAAAAACAAAGACCAAATAAAGCATTGTTGTTGTTGATGTTGTTGTTACCTTGTAAGCATACTTCTTGTGTATTTTCTTTTGATCAGTAAATCTTTCAATTAACTCCTCTACAAATTCTCTTGTAATTCCATCTTCACTCAGTCTTGGACCATCATACTCATCTTCAACAACTAAGGAAAATCAAGCAATTACATCAAAACAAAATTTAGAAAGTATTAACAACAAAGAGAAACCTTGAAAATATGTGGTCTTAAGTTTACTTTAACACTGAACTCTAAATTTCATAACATGCAAAGAAATTTTAGTCTGATAGCCATGGGCTAAGCTACATGTAGTCAATTCAGTCAGATGGGCAACTAAACTTTCTTGAGTGAGAAAATTCTTGAATGAGTAAATGAGGATTTCAAAAGTGCTGTAAAGGAGTTCTGTAAAGGGCTAGCTACAGCTGTAGCTAGCAAGAACGACTTAAGTTAGTACATCATAAGTGCTTGCCCAATCCATGTGCAGAGCCGAAAACTTGATGTTTTGTTTGTGCCCTGAAGCTCAATCTTGAGTCCTGCATGAAACAAAAATTTACCCCACATGCCTCTAACACAGTTGTAGCACAATTTTCTAAGGTAGAACCTGTATGCTCCGTATCTGTCCGTATGGCTGTTCTTGAGCATCATACAGTCATCAGAGAGCAGTGTTTATTTCGGGAGTAAAGTGATGAACACACAAAGAACTATTCTGTGCCATGTATCAAACTCCCACAAGTAAAATGGACACAAACAGCTGACACAAGTTTGTGGCAGCTGTTTTTTGAGTCCTTAGGTTGCTTAAAGGGCCTTTGTGGAATGGTTTCTTAGGAAATTATTGCATATATGGTTTGTAATAGCATGAAATGAGTGCCTGAGATAAAAAGGGTATGACAAAATTGTGCGAGATTAGTGATAGGGAGTGAGACTTTATGGCAAAACAGCTGGTGAACTCGCCATTGAAAAAGTTGCTAGATGGCAACTTTTCCCTGTATAAAACGTTTTTCTTTTTATAAAATTATCTTTTCCAAACATTTCACACCACTGTTGTCTCATTTAATTAGCAACTTTATAATCATCTTGCTTTATAACTGACAAAGCCACATGACAGCATTGAGCAAAGGGCCTAGCCAATCAGCAGGGCTTGAAATTAACACTTGTAAACTCACAAAATGGGAGTTATTTTGATAAGATGCAAGTGAGAAAAATATCCACTAGTTAGCAAACGTTTGAAAGTTAGAATCATCCATGTCTCCCTTAACATTTGGAAAGAATTTGCACCTGTGGTCTCACCAGTTTGCTAATGGAAAAAAATCTTACTATTAACCAAACTTTGCGAGTGGACTGAAAAGTTAACGACGAGCCCTGAATCACATTTACACTGTACGGTGAATTCAAAAGACAAGATTTCTTCACAACGTGAAGATTTCACTAACCCATGGAGTCCACATCTATAGTGTCAGTGAGAGATTTCTTATCATCTACTGCAATGGCTTTCTCAAATGCTTGCCTCCTAACAATCTTCTCACATTCTGTGTACTTAAGAATGGCATCTTTGTCTTTTGGTCTAAATTTCTTTACCTGGGAGAGAAAATATTATTTGACGCTACGGTAAAACTGTTAATAATTATAATTATAATTATTTAATAGTTGATTGGAGCACTGTTTTGAGATTCCTTTTTGCCATGTACATGTTCAGTATACATTAAAACATAAACTACAACAAAAAATGCCTGGACAGTTTATGTTTCTGACACGATAAAGCGTCTAAATTTTAAGCAGCTCTAAAGCTCTTAGTTTTCTTTATGGAGCAAATCTAGCCGAGACACTGCTTCAGACAAGTAATGGGGTGATAGACTTTAAATTTATAACCTTTTAATTTTCTAGTTGGTGTATCTGTAAAACCTTGAGAATGCATTTGAAATTTAAAACTATTCTTTAACAGATGCCCTTTCAATCCAATTCATGTTCTGTACACTAAATGGACTTATACAATAAGCTATGTTTCCACAAAGTGTCTACATGTAAAATTATTATTTGGAATTTGTCCAAAATACAATAAAAAAGCTCCAAAAATTAAATTCCATTATTTTTGCCAAGTAGTTCACCGTCCTTTTGATGGATTGTGCAGTTCCAGAAAATATCCATTCTCCCCCCAAAGAAAGGATTGGAATTTCCTGGGGATAGAGGATTCTGTAAGGCCAAAAAAATTTAAAGAAATGTATGAAGCTTAATTGGAATTTCCAGAGGGGTGGGGGAGGGGGTCTTAGAAAAAATCCCTTCTGTGGGGGAGGTATGGATATTTTCTGGAATTTACAAATTTATTTACCTGAATAATTATCTACTACACCTACCACTTCATAATCCTTCAGGCTAAGTTTAAATTTTCCAAGAGCCATGTTTGCTGAGGCTCTCCTGTAGTATGCCTGACGTACAACAAAAACAAACAATCAAACATCAAGTAATCATTGATTATTAGATTTTAGTGTTACCACCGTTTTCCTTGATACGCGACTTTAGAAAACAAAACACCCGCGGAAACGTTTCCAAAATTTCCGCCGGTTATCGACAGATCGGATCGAAATCCACCAATCACAGCCACTAGTGTGACCTTCAGACCTTCTTTACGTCATGCTAGCGGGCTGTGATTGATGGATTTTGATCTGATCTGTCGATAACATGTCTGATTGACAGAAATTTTGGAAACGTTTCCGCGGGTGTTTTGTTTTCGAAAGTCGCGTATCAACGAAAACGGTGGTAAAGTCAAACCTCTAGTAACAGACACCTGTACAGTAAGAGGACATGTAGTGATGGTCACATATGCAAACACTGTATGTTAAACCTTCCATATAAAGACTCTTCTCTTTAATAAGAACACAAAATAATGTCCCTGGCCAGGACTCAAACCTGGACAGCTCAATCTGGAGACAAGTGCACTCACCATGAGGCTAGCGCACTGACATGATCATACCTTAATATATTTCTTGTCCAGTTCAATGGCCTTGTTAGCATCCTCGAGGGCACAGCCATAGTATTCAGTCTTAATGTAGCAGAAGCTCCTGTTACCATAGTATGCTGGTACTTTTGGATTTAACTCTATGGCTTTGGTATAGAGACTAAGGGCTTCGTCATAATGTCCCTCTAAATATGAAAACAGAAAAAAATGAAATTCGATCTAAATAAGATCATGCCATGGTGATAATTCTAATGTGCAGACTAACATGATGGGACAAAAATACCAAGCCTACTAGCCTACAGCTGTAGTTATTTATTAGCTAAATTGTCAGACTCGAGGTTATGATGTACATAACGTTTCCTTAATTACAGAAAAACTTTTACAATTCAAACAGAAACGACCCAAGAAATGAAATATTACACTCTCCTTATGTTGCAAATGGTTGACCGGCAGGCAGACATAAGCATGCGAAACAACAACCCCAAATCAAGCAGAATTCGATTTTACACGAACAACCTTGATCTAATTCTTGTATTAATTTTACGCCTGAAGTTCTTCCTTTAGCGATGGTACATAAGCTTACTGATCAAGATAAAAAAACAAGAAGCCAACATAAATATTTTTTAAACGCGCGCCGGCCGGCGGAAAGTGAAATCATGCCTTCGATCGAGTATGCATACTTCTTTGATCGACGAAAATGCTTTTTAAGAATTTTCCAGAACGCAAACAAAAGGAAGTGTCTTAGATTATGAAAACCTACCTTTAAAGTGTTTATTTGCCTCTAGTTTGTACTCATCAGCCTTCAATTCGTCCTCTGACAATTCGCCATTTACCTTCTCGTCCGCCATTTTTTTCCCGCACTGTCAGATCCAGGTCCCTCTCCTAAAACGAGTTAGTACCCCCGGGTTACCCTCGGGTGGGAGGAGAGAAGGAGCTGCTGGGTGTGGGGCGGGAAAGCAGATACGTTACACTTCCTCAACCTTACCTTGGAGTGTGGGGCGTCTTGTGCTGTATTCTGCTTGGGTAAAAAAAATCCCTTTCACTTACCGTAATTATTCGAATAAACGCCGCGGCCTTTATTAAATTTTTGGCACTTAAGATGCGGCGTTTATTTGAGGGCGGCGTTTATTCGGGGGAGGCGTTTATTGCAAACCTTGTAACAACAAAAGTTGTGAATTTATTGTCCCGCCGAAAGTAAAAAAAAAAAACAGAAAGAGAGAAATTGGACTAGTTGTACCGGCAAGACTCTCGGCCGTTACCGCGGAATAGCCGCACCACAGTACAGAAGTTTTAGAGAGAGAGCTAAGCAGCAAAGCTATATGAACATTGCAATCGAGAAAAATAAATTTCCACGACTGGTTTAGATCGAATATTGTCTTTTGCTTTTAAAGATAGGTACTTGAATTGGTTATATTGGTTATAAATAAATGCTTCGAATAAACGCCGCAATGTTGTAAAAGATTGCGGCATTTATTTGAGGGCGGCGTTTAAAGATATCATTGCTTGTCCTTGCGGCGTTTATTCGAGGGAGGCGTAATCTCCTTCGCAGCCGATTTTTGGGATGCCACGTGACATCCCAAAAAACGGCTGCGAAGAAGACTAAGGGAGGCGTTTATTACTTAGCATCATATTAAGACTCTCTGAATTGGTAAGTAAATTCTGCCTCAAACCTGCCGCTGTAGAGATGTTTAGAGGTATTTTTGACATAATTGAAGGGGTGCCTGGAAAAAAATCAAAAGGGACTCTAGATTTCATTTCAAATTCTCCTTTTCTGTACAAGGAAAATTTGCTCGAAGAATCTTGCAGTATATCAGATGCCACTTAGGGCCTTTTTCCATGCACCCTTCAATTTATGTTCAACTCATACATGTATGAGGGCAAAAACTAGCCTGCGTGCAGGCGCATCTTAGAGTCACGCGAGCGAGCGATAAAGAGCAAAGCGATCTGGCGGGAAGGAGTCTAGTGAAGAGGCGCCAAGAAAGTGAGCTCACTTTCTCGTCTCGCGGCTTCGCCGCTCGATTTCGCGCTCGCGGCTACGCCGCGCGCGCTTAATTGTGCTCCAACGTGAGTCTGCTCGTTAAAGCTTGAAAAGCAACTAAGAAAATAAGTAAAACATGATTTGGGGATTAATATTTCTGAAGAAACCATTGCTATATTCCCGGGGGGGGGGGTATTCGGGATTTCAAGTGACGGGGATGATCGAAGGATTTTTTGGGGGTTTGAAATTTTCGATTCTGGGAATTTTTTGAGGGTCCACAATAGGCTTGTCAAGTCCCGCTTTCCCATTTATTTTTTCCCGTTAATCCCACCATCCCACCCTGTTTCACTTGGGATTCCCGATCCCACCCACTTTCAAAGGCGTTTTCGCGTTAATTTTTAATTTGTTAAATAATATTTAACGCAGAAACTTAACAAAAGTAAACATCACAGAAAAGATCATGAAAGGCCTACCGGTATGCAATGGGTAGCAGCAGGAGCCCATCACAGTCAAAAATAATTTCTTGTCACTTATCTGCTACCAGGAGCCCATCACATGTCATGGTAGAATTTCTTTCAAAAATGAAATCACTGCATCCGTAAAGAAGTTTACAAATTAAAGGAAAAGAATATAATGCTATTTTGCTAAGACAACTAGAAAATTATAGAACAAAATTATTTTTGCGTTTCGTTCTTTACTGTGAAACGTTTCGCTATTTTGTTATTTTTTTAACGTATCCGGCAGTAAAAGGAAGAGATTGTTCACTACCATATTCCTAGTCCTGGTGAAGAAAATCAGCAGAGTATTTTAAGATGTGTTTTAGTTTGTGCGTTTGACATTCAATCGAGTGCTAGCTCAATGGTCCCTAATCCTGTTTTGCTTTATCGTGTTTTTCTTAACCCATTGACTCCCGTGCGGGCCGTAACCGGCCGTGACCAGCCTTGGCCTTTCTTCCACTTCTGACGTCATCACTTTTGACCAAAATTGGCACTCATCCACACTCAACTTTTGCAGGAGGAAAAGATCTTTCCAATGATGCCTGGATCAGAGCGATCGGCCTAATGGAGCATGAGATATGTACAAAAATGCTCAAAAAGTTGAGTAAAAAATTCCGGCAGAACAAAATTTCCTGCCACTGCACCTGGCTACTCTATGGTAAAAATGAACCGTTTCCGAGCACCCCGGGGGGGATACTCCCTATAATAGCCTATACGGGGAGGCTCCGCCCGAAAGGGGTACCTTTTTCAGGCTTCAGGTATATAAAAGGGTAGGGATTTCACAAGTTGAGGTATATAAAAGGGTAGGCAAATCGGTCATTTAGGTTTTTAAAAGGGTCTTAAATTATAATATTTCAAATAGAAGCCCCTTACGGCTTTATCAGTTTGCTTATTAAGCACAACATGAAAATGAGAACAAGCCTTCCCAAAGTAGGTATGCGAAAGGGTTACCTTTTTTCAATAAAAGGTATATAAAAGGAGTACCTTTTCTGCCAAAAAGCTGTATAAAAAGGTAAGGTGTTGGACCTCGGTGCGGAACCTCCCCGTATTAAACTTTGTTAAGTAGCCCCCCCCCCCCCCCCCCGAGCACAGGTTTCAAGGTACCTGATGTCTCTTAACGAAAGCTTTGAAAGAAACTGTCGGGTATGTGAACTTTTTAAACCTTATTTGTAGTTGACTTTTTAGACCTTGTAAGTCCTTTCATTGTGATACGCATGTATTCACGGTTTGTATCTAGTGAATCCGGTCTCATCTGGCGTGACCTTCATGTCCTCAACTTAATGCTGTGACTGTTTATGATCGACCTGAAAAGGTCTAGCTAAAAGAAGTAATTAATAATATTTCAGATGCCTTTCGTAAGGTGACCTACATCACGGCTTTTCGATTTTTGAATTTTTTCCCCTTTCGTTTTTCTCCTTTTCTTTTCTTTTTCTTGCAGTGATTGACCTTCTACCGGGCTTGCTTGCGGTTAAAAAACTTCAAGGAAGCTTCATCGAAGCGGGCAATTTTCGTTAGCTTCCGGTTTTGCGTTGGTCAACTTAAGATGAAGTCACGGTGTAATAGCCCTTTTCACGGTTAATTTTTCTCATTTGCATTACAATGTAATCAACGTGAATGCGAGGCAATTTCGGGCTAAAAGTGCGAAATAGCCCGAAATTGCCTTGCATACATGCTAGATTTTATTGTAATGCAAATGAGGAAAGCTAACTGTGAAAAGGGCTATTGAAATCCCGTATCCCGCTCTGTTTCCCTTGCCAATCTCGCATCCCAACCCTATAAAAACACAAAATCCCGCTCCCACTAGCAACTGAAATTCCCGCTTCCCACACCTTTTTTCAGCTCAAAAACCCGAATATCACCGCGAAAAAAAGCCAAATCCCGCATCCCGCCAAACCTATTGGGGACCCTCTTTTTTGGGTACGACAATAGGCTAGTTTCGAATTGTGCAGAAACAAAAGAACGGAGTCGATGTTCAGGGGAATAATTTGCATTTTCCTTTGTTATGGACAATACAAAATGCTAATTATTCCCCTGAACCTCGACTCTGTTCTTTTGTTTCTGCACAATTCGAAACTAGCCTATTTGGCAAGTATTTTTTGGGTAGCTTGATTTGAGTAGGGATTTATGGGGCATTGTCCCGTGATTCCCTGTCATGTACAAGACTTCAACCGCTTTAACTCAGTCAATCGGCTTAACCGTCACTGGAATTTCGTTTTGCTTTAGTGAACTTTTGATTTCTTTTGCTTGTGACTTGGAACTCATTAGGGCCACAAAATTGCATGGGACTTTTTGGGGTTAATCTTTGGTCCAGGAATTCTTTGGGGTTTTGCTGTAAGCCCTAGGGATTTTTTTGGCTTTTGGCTTTTGGCCTTTGGCCTCATTCGATCATCCCCGTCACTTGAAATCCCGAGTACCCCCCCCCCCCCCCCCCTTAGGGCTATACTCCATTGATTCTCCTCTGTAAGGGCAAAAAGGGTTTAGCCTGACACAACGATGAGGGCAAAAACTTGAAAAGCAACTAATTTCAATTTAAGTAAAACACAATTTGTGGATTACCGGTAATATTTCTGAAGAAACCATTGCCGCAAGTCTGCATATTATGTTGACCTATGGTGAACCGAGTGGCCCACCAGGACACAGCTTATCCCAGTTTCTGTAGCAAGGAAGGGACTAGCATTAAATTAAGGGTGCGTTCGTTTGGGATCAATCCGGAATAAGAATAATTGGAATAACGCGAGTAAGCGTTTGTTTGGGAGCTATTCTTATTCCGGAATACCTGGATTTCCGGAATATATTCCGGAATATATTCTTATTCCGGAATATCCCAAACGAACGCGCCCTAAATTGGCTGGTACCCATTTCTACCCCTTGGTGCAATGTCTCTGGCCAGGGCTTGAAGCCAGGCTGCTGAATCCAGAGTGAAGTGCACTAACCATCAGGCTACTGTACCTCCACATTCCTATACATGGCTATAAGTGGTTTAAGGTATGTAATATGATTGGAGTTTCTTTAAATAGGTGTGCGAAATGACATCATAACTCCCCCTGTGCTACCCTCCCCATGGCCTGGCCTATACCCCCCCCCCCCCCCCCATGCCCTTTCCTCATGATAAGGGATCAAAAGCAAAGAAAGTACTCAATACTTTGTTAATAAAACAGATACTATATTTTCAATTGCTTGTAATGCTATGCAGTCACATACAGATACATAACAAAGACACTGTGAAGTTAATTGAGTCATAATCAATTAAAATACAGATCATTCCAAGACAGTAACTGACCATACTTTGGTTTAATATTGAACCTGTCATTCAAAATCCATGTCAGAAATAATTTACAAAATGTACAAGAAACAAAAAGAAATAAATTAGAAAGCACTGTGAAATAACTCCATATCATTACGTGCAGAAAGGTACTTTTGCTGATATCACCTTGACCTGACATACATCTAAACAATGGATAAACTTTGCAAGCTCAAGCCGAGTTAGACATTACAGTACAGTCAAACCTGTATTAAGAAGACACCCTCGGGAAAGTTAATGATGTCTGCTTTATACATGGCATCTGCTGAAAATACGCTCCCTTGAAATTCATCTTTAAAGGCACGCTAGGGTGGAATTTTTGAAAGGCATTGAAACAATCAAATACCTTTTCTGTAAAACGTACGCTCCTTCTTGATACCGTTTTTCCATAAACAATTACAACTATATGCAATTGTTTAACAAGTGAAGGATTTAATTTAAAAAAGGAATCCGTTGAATGCAGGTATTTTTTTTTACAGTAAATGCGAAGGGAAAAACAGGATTTCTGTTGCTGTCTGGTTAATAGAGGATGCCCACTTAACATGGGGTCTCAGATTAAAAGGAGTGCGTTGAACACAGGTATTTTTTTACAGTAAATGCGAGGGGAAAATTAAGATTTCTGTTGCTGTCTGGTTAAGGCTCAACTGCTGTAAAATAATAAAACGGCTAAAATGATAAGCAAAACCCAAAAACATCACCCAAGAATAATGCCATTGAAAATCCTAGTTTGTAACGATAACTGAAATCAACTAATAATAACTATTATCAATAACCCTCTAAAAAGAGATTTTAAAAATGATGTTTACAACAAACAGCAAAATATTGCTACTACTCCTTGACTGCTTTAAATAAATCCAACACAATAATACAATTCCTGTACAGCTTAAAAAGGAAAAGGAAGCTTCTTTATTGAATAGATGTTTGCCATAAACGTCATTCCTAGCCTCTCTACGTACTAGCAATTCAAATATTTCAAGTGCTTAATACAGAAAGATCCCTAGAGGGGACAAGGTGAAACTTGCCTAAGACAACCCGCCTGAAGTCTTCTTCATTTATCGATGACAAATGTGCACATTGCTTTCAAAATTGCACCATTTCTCTCATGGTTATGTTAGATAGTGAAGGTCTCATTTATAAACTTAAAAGACGTCCCCAGCGTTACGCTGTACGTATGTAAGCAATTTTTAAGATTCCTTATCTGTTAGCATGGTGAAAATGCAACAATATTTGCAAAATTTCACTGCCACCTGCTTAATACAGACACCTGCTTGCTACGAACAGCTTTGCTTGTCCTAATGAAAAGCCCATGCACATAATTTTATTTTCTGTTAAACTAGCCTGGTTATTAGAAATCAGTCAACACAGACTGAAGACAATTTTTTTTATGACCCAGTGACTTGTCATGATCTCATACAAACTTAACCTCACTTAACAGAAACTGGTTATTAACATTTTACTATAATAATATATATAATTATGTTATGATTATTATCATTTATGCTAATTGTACTGTCAAAAATGAAAATCTCTCTATATACTGTCGAATAATAATTATTATGCGAGTTATAGTTAGATAAGTTATACATCACTCTGGTTGTTATCAGATTGTAATTATATTTAGTCTCTATGCAAATAAAATATGTCTGTCACATTTATTCTGACATTGTGCTGTGTGATGTCCGTATTAAACAGGTAGCAAAGGTTGGAAAAAACTGCTAATTAAATAAAATAGTCACCAATCTTGGGAAAACCAAATTGCTAAATTAAACTTAGGTAGTTGTTGCTGAAGTCACTGAACTAACAATGTATGGTATGAAAATAACTACCCAAGCCTGTTGCTAAGCAACAGACAGAATAGCATGAACAATATTTCTTTGCTAAGAGTAACTTTTACTAAATTGGCTGATCAGTTAAAAAAACAAGAAAACATTTTAGGTTGACTTTCCTGCATAACATTTGTAATGGTTACATCAAAAGAGTTCTACACATGGATAGTCTAGTCTAAGTTGAACGTTACTTGCATGATACTTTTGTTACAAAACTTCAGACAGCTCAGCTTTTTAGTGAAAGAAAACCAATAAAAACACACCATCATTCAATGCTTTCCAAAGATCCTCAAAAGGAGGCAGAATATGGCAGACAGCTTCTAATATGCATTCAGGTCTGTGTATCCAGACCTGCCAACTGCATGAACACAAGCACGTCTGGATCTAAGAAGAAACTCTTCACTGATGCTAAAATGAACAGCTTGGCATTCAATTTGAAGGACTATGGGTCTGAGAATTTTTGGGTGACTTACAGCTGCACATCACCAAACAAACTTGATTGTCAGGTCAGCCAGATGGGTTCTGATAACAAACAACCTTTGCAGCAAACAACCTTTGCTGCTGCCCTCACTGCCGACAGGAATACAGGACAGAGAGCAATCAAGCTACCTCTGAATTTTGAGCAACATGCGAATTGCTGCACTGGCCAACGCGTGTGCATTGCCCTTACTGCCAAGCTAGATAACAGATCTGACGCTCCATTCACTGCATTTTGCAAAATCCTGCGAAGTTCACATCTTTGATGTCCAGGTTGTTTACTGTAAACAAAAAAGAAAGAGAAACCCTAATGTGCCCTAGATAGTCATTGTGTCACTACTTTGACCAGATTTAAAAAACCCTTCTGCTTAAAAGACATGTTCTAGATGCTAAACGTCACGCTTTCTCCTCTTTGCTCTGTTGCTATACTCATCATCCGACGTTAGCTCAGCATTATTGTTCTCCACTTTAATTGATAAAGGTGAGCTGGGGTCTTGCTTAAGCTGGCTTTCCAGAAGGCCATCTCCAGATGGTGATGAGCTAAGCAGATTGTCGGTACTTGTCAGAAGAGCTGCTGTAGCATCAATACTAAGCTGTCCTGAATTTCGCGCTTTTTCCAGTGCACGAACTGTGGTAAAAAGAGAGACAGGGCTGTCAATAAGGGTTGTAACCCCTAGCACCTGTTACAGCTGAGCTTGCTTGATGTGCCCTTTTTGTTACCGGTGAAATTTAGCTCGGCTATATAGTTGAGACAATTCACCCAAAGTAATAAGTTTGCTGCGGGTGTGAAGCTCAAGCCTACAGATGAATTACAACTCAATGACAGCCCTAGAAAGATATTTACCAAAGAGTTCAGGTTTCAGTCTTATTTTATATTACATAAACTGTACAGCCAAGGCAGTGTTTCCGCCAGACCGCACCATTACGGGAATCCCGCGTTGCATTCAGAGAAAGGCCCCCAGAAAAATGGATAAAGGGCCAATTTAGCCCTTTACTTTTACAAAGCTGCATACAGGCTTAACCCAGGCATAGTATTATCATAATTGTGACGAATATGGTCACCAATGAACTAACAATTTACAATGCAACTAACAGTTCTTTCAATAACGGTTATTTATGCACACCTTATCTTCTTCTAGAAAACCATATTGAAAGATCTTCGCCTCTAAAACACTTAACATAAGAAAAGAAGTCAATCCATCCTTTTGCTTTGCAGTATTGATTCTCTCACATCGGAAAACTTTAAAATGGCTGACCGTGTTTGAAGTCGCCCTATAATGCATTGCAAACCCTTGGTCATTGACTACATCATGTATATGCCTTTGTATTGTTTGGGCCTTCATACTAGAATGTGGCGACCAGACATTTGCATTTGGCGACTATTTTTTACCAATTATATTTTGGCCCCTTTCCTAAAAAAGTGGCCATGAAACAACTCTTCAGGGGCCACTTTGGCCCTCAAGTAAAATTTTCCGGCTGAAACACTGCAGAGGCCCGAGAAAATTTGCAATGATGAGCTTTGGCAGTAAGGGGAACAACAACAGGTAGGTGAACAAGTTTTGAGAAGAAATTGGGGCTGGATTGGCAGAACGCACTGAACAACATCACCCGACAGTGGTGGAATCCCCAAGGGAAGAGAAAGAGGGGACGACCCAGAAACAACTGGCGACAGGACACTGATCAATGCAGAACTGAAGCTGATAGGATGCGACTGGAAAGAGGCTGAATGAAATCCCAAATATGAGTTCACTGGCCAGGGGTTGTCGATGGCCTATATACTCCACCTGGTCAGTGATGGGCTTAAGTAAGTAATTAAAGACTATACAGCATGGTATCTACATGTACAGTATATGAAGCTAGACAGTCCTAAATTTTGATAACAAGTATCACAACACAGTGACTCTTTCTTCTGATCATATTACTACTATATATCATTATGGCAATCAGGTTTTCACAAAATCTAAAATTAAAGTTAGTGGTTAAACTGACCAAGATGAAAGGTAAATGATATTGCTGGTGGACAAAGAGTGGAAAGACGTGCATAACTTCAAAACTTCACGTCACAAATAGTCTACCATGTAGGTACATTCTGAAAACTTTTCTCCAACAAACAAGAGCCCTAGACCTCGTTTGATACAAGTATGTCCCATTTTTGTCTCTTGAGTGTCATCAATATCAGTCTGAACGTACCTTCACAATATTAATAAATATTTTCCTGAAATGAAACAAATAAATAGAATGCTCATAGATTTATATACTAAAACTCTAAAGAAGAGACTAGTACATGTTTTCTGTTTTTCTCAAATTCCATAGACAAGAGGAGCAGGGCTTAACTCTAACATAACTTGGTGAGAATGAATTCTTTCTTCGCATAGCACTGGTATGATTAATCTGTTGCTTTGTTGAGGATTGTGAGCTCTTGATGCCTGCAAGAGATATTTTGATTACTAGGACATAAAGCACAGCTGAACATGTATAATCTGCTATGAGGTTGGCATGGGCAACCACCTAAACAATCATCTGAGATTATACCCAAACTCTTCCACAGCACTGACAATTGGGCACTTTAACAGAGTACACAGAAAAACCTTTTTTTTGGCGTGACCAGCGGACTTTTAACTGACCCTTTTGCCCAAATGGTCATTCTCTGGTGATTAA
Source organism: Platygyra sinensis (assembly GCA_019787425.1). Taxonomy (NCBI): domain Eukaryota; kingdom Metazoa; phylum Cnidaria; class Anthozoa; order Scleractinia; family Merulinidae; genus Platygyra; species Platygyra sinensis. Next base: position 65,496 of record JAHPZR010018735.1, on the reverse strand, counting down.
ATCACCTCTAGATAATATCGTAGGTCAAAACAATTTATTTAATTTTGAATTAGAATACAATACTTATTTTCTCGCAGTTCCTCTATAATTTTGAATTTCTTCCAAACCTTTTGTCCACAAAACTGATTTGCCCACTGGGCACGCGAGGTAGGACGCCCACTGGGTTGGGAAGTAAGGAAAGCATCTGTCTTTGTCAACCTGTGTTTTTGCATGCTTTCTCTAAGAGGCCTCTTCTCTAAGGCAAACGAGTCGTAATCAATACTTTGTTTTTGGTTCAATTGGATGTTTCCTTATCAATTGTAGGGCCATAAATAGACAAAATTTTCAACAGTTCCCATGTGAGGTGCAAAACTTACGTGTAGCTATGAGAGTACCATAAAATTAATTGGTGTAATGATATTCAGTGGCTATGACATTCCACAGTCCCAGAGTTTTGAATTGACTGTTTTTTCAACTGCAGTAATTAAGATTAAAAGATGTCAAAGATTATTATTAGTGTAAAAAGGAAATCATCACAAAACAAAAACAATTTTGAATTTACTTTCAACACTCACTTAGCAATCATGCTTGACAAGGAAGAAATTTCCCATTAAAGATTAGCATATGAGCTACTTTCATCCTCCTAAGCCGCAAATTAAAAGACACTAAAATTGTTATCTTTTCAAGTGAAAAACACTGGTGTTATGCTCCTAGTCAGTAACACTGTTATCTCCCAGTCATGCTCAGATACAGAGTGAAACCCTGCAGTCATGGTCTTGGCTTAGGTCTATTGACAGCATATAATAAGTGCTTGGATTTGCATTAATTCGAAGTGAAAAATTAACGGAGTAATATGTTGAATCTGAATAAACACGCAAAAAAAAAAATCGTTTTTGAAACATAACACGGTGAAATAGCTTTATCTGGATTAATCCTTATCAATAGCTGATATAAATGGGGAATAGCTTTTGGTAACCAAAGTGAAAGCAAATTTAAGGCGGACTGGAATTGATAAACGTTATAACCATTAGGACATAATCCGGGTCCTCCATCATCTCAGGCATGTAAAGTGCGAAGGAAAACATGGTACTAGTCACTTCTTTAGAGTTTTAGTATAAAAATCTAATGAGCATTCTATTATATTTTTTCATTACAGGAAAAATATTTATTAATATTGTGACAGGACTGTTCAGACTGATATTGGATGACCTCCAAGAGACAAAAATGGACATACTTGTATCAAACGAAGGTGTAGGGGTCTTGTTTTTGGAAAAGTTTTCAGAATGTACCTAAATGGTAGAATATTTGTTGGACGTGAAGTTATGACGTCTTTCCACTCTTTGTCCACCAGCAATATCATTTACCTTTCATCTTGGTCAGTTTAACCACTAACTTTAATTTTAGATTTTGTGAAAACCTGATTGCCATAATGATATATAGTAGTAATATGATCAGAAGAAAGAGTCACTGTGTTGTGATACTTGTTATCAAAATTTAGGACTGTCTAGCTTCATATACTGTACATGTAGATACCATGCTGTATAGTCTTTAATTACTTACTTAAGCCCATCACTGACCAGGTGGAGTATATAGGCCATCGACAACCCCTGGCCAGTGAACTCATATTTGGGATTTCATTCAGCCTCTTTCCAGTCGCATCCTATCAGCTTCAGTTCTGCATTGATCAGTGTCCTGTCGCCAGTTGTTTCTGGGTCGTCCCCTCTTTCTCTTCCCTTGGGGATTCCACCACTGTCGGGTGATGTTGTTCAGTGCGTTCTGCCAATCCAGCCCCAATTTCTTCTCAAAACTTGTTCACCTACCTGTTGTTGTTCCCCTTACTGCCAAAGCTCATCATTGCAAATTTTCTCGGGCCTCTGCAGTGTTTCAGCCGGAAAATTTTACTTGAGGGCCAAAGTGGCCCCTGAAGAGTTGTTTCATGGCCACTTTTTTAGGAAAGGGGCCAAAATATAATTGGTAAAAAATAGTCGCCAAATGCAAATGTCTGGTCGCCACATTCTAGTATGAAGGCCCAAACAATACAAAGGCATATACATGATGTAGTCAATGACCAAGGGTTTGCAATGCATTATAGGGCGACTTCAAACACGGTCAGCCATTTTAAAGTTTTCCGATGTGAGAGAATCAATACTGCAAAGCAAAAGGATGGATTGACTTCTTTTCTTATGTTAAGTGTTTTAGAGGCGAAGATCTTTCAATATGGTTTTCTAGAAGAAGATAAGGTGTGCATAAATAACCGTTATTGAAAGAACTGTTAGTTGCATTGTAAATTGTTAGTTCATTGGTGACCATATTCGTCACAATTATGATAATACTATGCCTGGGTTAAGCCTGTATGCAGCTTTGTAAAAGTAAAGGGCTAAATTGGCCCTTTATCCATTTTTCTGGGGGCCTTTCTCTGAATGCAACGCGGGATTCCCGTAATGGTGCGGTCTGGCGGAAACACTGCCTTGGCTGTACAGTTTATGTAATATAAAATAAGACTGAAACCTGAACTCTTTGGTAAATATCTTTCTAGGGCTGTCATTGAGTTGTAATTCATCTGTAGGCTTGAGCTTCACACCCGCAGCAAACTTATTACTTTGGGTGAATTGTCTCAACTATATAGCCGAGCTAAATTTCACCGGTAACAAAAAGGGCACATCAAGCAAGCTCAGCTGTAACAGGTGCTAGGGGTTACAACCCTTATTGACAGCCCTGTCTCTCTTTTTACCACAGTTCGTGCACTGGAAAAAGCGCGAAATTCAGGACAGCTTAGTATTGATGCTACAGCAGCTCTTCTGACAAGTACCGACAATCTGCTTAGCTCATCACCATCTGGAGATGGCCTTCTGGAAAGCCAGCTTAAGCAAGACCCCAGCTCACCTTTATCAATTAAAGTGGAGAACAATAATGCTGAGCTAACGTCGGATGATGAGTATAGCAACAGAGCAAAGAGGAGAAAGCGTGACGTTTAGCATCTAGAACATGTCTTTTAAGCAGAAGGGTTTTTTAAATCTGGTCAAAGTAGTGACACAATGACTATCTAGGGCACATTAGGGTTTCTCTTTCTTTTTTGTTTACAGTAAACAACCTGGACATCAAAGATGTGAACTTCGCAGGATTTTGCAAAATGCAGTGAATGGAGCGTCAGATCTGTTATCTAGCTTGGCAGTAAGGGCAATGCACACGCGTTGGCCAGTGCAGCAATTCGCATGTTGCTCAAAATTCAGAGGTAGCTTGATTGCTCTCTGTCCTGTATTCCTGTCGGCAGTGAGGGCAGCAGCAAAGGTTGTTTGCTGCAAAGGTTGTTTGTTATCAGAACCCATCTGGCTGACCTGACAATCAAGTTTGTTTGGTGATGTGCAGCTGTAAGTCACCCAAAAATTCTCAGACCCATAGTCCTTCAAATTGAATGCCAAGCTGTTCATTTTAGCATCAGTGAAGAGTTTCTTCTTAGATCCAGACGTGCTTGTGTTCATGCAGTTGGCAGGTCTGGATACACAGACCTGAATGCATATTAGAAGCTGTCTGCCATATTCTGCCTCCTTTTGAGGATCTTTGGAAAGCATTGAATGATGGTGTGTTTTTATTGGTTTTCTTTCACTAAAAAGCTGAGCTGTCTGAAGTTTTGTAACAAAAGTATCATGCAAGTAACGTTCAACTTAGACTAGACTATCCATGTGTAGAACTCTTTTGATGTAACCATTACAAATGTTATGCAGGAAAGTCAACCTAAAATGTTTTCTTGTTTTTTTAACTGATCAGCCAATTTAGTAAAAGTTACTCTTAGCAAAGAAATATTGTTCATGCTATTCTGTCTGTTGCTTAGCAACAGGCTTGGGTAGTTATTTTCATACCATACATTGTTAGTTCAGTGACTTCAGCAACAACTACCTAAGTTTAATTTAGCAATTTGGTTTTCCCAAGATTGGTGACTATTTTATTTAATTAGTATTTAATTTAGCAGTTTTTTCAACCTTTGCCACCCTGCTTCATATCAGACACCTGCTTGCTACGAACAGCTTTGCTTGTCCTAATGAAAAGCCCATGCACATAATTTTATTTTCTGTTAAACTAGCCTGGTTATTAGAAATCAGTCAACACAGACTGAAGACAATTTTTTTTATGACCCAGTGACTTGTCATGATCTCATACAAACTTAACCTCACTTAACAGAAACTGGTTATTAACATTTTACTATAATAATATATATAATTATGTTATGATTATTATCATTTATGCTAATTGTACTGTCAAAAATGAAAATCTCTCTATATACTGTCGAATAATAATTATTATGCGAGTTATAGTTAGATAAGTTATACATCACTCTGGTTGTTATCAGATTGTAATTATATTTAGTCTCTATGCAAATAAAATATGTCTGTCACATTTATTCTGACATTGTGCTGTGTGATGTCCGTATTAAACAGGTAGCAAAGGTTGGAAAAAACTGCTAATTAAATAAAATAGTCACCAATCTTGGGAAAACCAAATTGCTAAATTAAACTTAGGTAGTTGTTGCTGAAGTCACTGAACTAACAATGTATGGTATGAAAATAACTACCCAAGCCTGTTGCTAAGCAACAGACAGAATAGCATGAACAATATTTCTTTGCTAAGAGTAACTTTTACTAAATTGGCTGATCAGTTAAAAAAACAAGAAAACATTTTAGGTTGACTTTCCTGCATAACATTTGTAATGGTTACATCAAAAGAGTTCTACACATGGATAGTCTAGTCTAAGTTGAACGTTACTTGCATGATACTTTTGTTACAAAACTTCAGACAGCTCAGCTTTTTAGTGAAAGAAAACCAATAAAAACACACCATCATTCAATGCTTTCCAAAGATCCTCAAAAGGAGGCAGAATATGGCAGACAGCTTCTAATATGCATTCAGGTCTGTGTATCCAGACCTGCCAACTGCATGAACACAAGCACGTCTGGATCTAAGAAGAAACTCTTCACTGATGCTAAAATGAACAGCTTGGCATTCAATTTGAAGGACTATGGGTCTGAGAATTTTTGGGTGACTTACAGCTGCACATCACCAAACAAACTTGATTGTCAGGTCAGCCAGATGGGTTCTGATAACAAACAACCTTTGCAGCAAACAACCTTTGCTGCTGCCCTCACTGCCGACAGGAATACAGGACAGAGAGCAATCAAGCTACCTCTGAATTTTGAGCAACATGCGAATTGCTGCACTGGCCAACGCGTGTGCATTGCCCTTACTGCCAAGCTAGATAACAGATCTGACGCTCCATTCACTGCATTTTGCAAAATCCTGCGAAGTTCACATCTTTGATGTCCAGGTTGTTTACTGTAAACAAAAAAGAAAGAGAAACCCTAATGTGCCCTAGATAGTCATTGTGTCACTACTTTGACCAGATTTAAAAAACCCTTCTGCTTAAAAGACATGTTCTAGATGCTAAACGTCACGCTTTCTCCTCTTTGCTCTGTTGCTATACTCATCATCCGACGTTAGCTCAGCATTATTGTTCTCCACTTTAATTGATAAAGGTGAGCTGGGGTCTTGCTTAAGCTGGCTTTCCAGAAGGCCATCTCCAGATGGTGATGAGCTAAGCAGATTGTCGGTACTTGTCAGAAGAGCTGCTGTAGCATCAATACTAAGCTGTCCTGAATTTCGCGCTTTTTCCAGTGCACGAACTGTGGTAAAAAGAGAGACAGGGCTGTCAATAAGGGTTGTAACCCCTAGCACCTGTTACAGCTGAGCTTGCTTGATGTGCCCTTTTTGTTACCGGTGAAATTTAGCTCGGCTATATAGTTGAGACAATTCACCCAAAGTAATAAGTTTGCTGCGGGTGTGAAGCTCAAGCCTACAGATGAATTACAACTCAATGACAGCCCTAGAAAGATATTTACCAAAGAGTTCAGGTTTCAGTCTTATTTTATATTACATAAACTGTACAGCCAAGGCAGTGTTTCCGCCAGACCGCACCATTACGGGAATCCCGCGTTGCATTCAGAGAAAGGCCCCCAGAAAAATGGATAAAGGGCCAATTTAGCCCTTTACTTTTACAAAGCTGCATACAGGCTTAACCCAGGCATAGTATTATCATAATTGTGACGAATATGGTCACCAATGAACTAACAATTTACAATGCAACTAACAGTTCTTTCAATAACGGTTATTTATGCACACCTTATCTTCTTCTAGAAAACCATATTGAAAGATCTTCGCCTCTAAAACACTTAACATAAGAAAAGAAGTCAATCCATCCTTTTGCTTTGCAGTATTGATTCTCTCACATCGGAAAACTTTAAAATGGCTGACCGTGTTTGAAGTCGCCCTATAATGCATTGCAAACCCTTGGTCATTGACTACATCATGTATATGCCTTTGTATTGTTTGGGCCTTCATACTAGAATGTGGCGACCAGACATTTGCATTTGGCGACTATTTTTTACCAATTATATTTTGGCCCCTTTCCTAAAAAAGTGGCCATGAAACAACTCTTCAGGGGCCACTTTGGCCCTCAAGTAAAATTTTCCGGCTGAAACACTGCAGAGGCCCGAGAAAATTTGCAATGATGAGCTTTGGCAGTAAGGGGAACAACAACAGGTAGGTGAACAAGTTTTGAGAAGAAATTGGGGCTGGATTGGCAGAACGCACTGAACAACATCACCCGACAGTGGTGGAATCCCCAAGGGAAGAGAAAGAGGGGACGACCCAGAAACAACTGGCGACAGGACACTGATCAATGCAGAACTGAAGCTGATAGGATGCGACTGGAAAGAGGCTGAATGAAATCCCAAATATGAGTTCACTGGCCAGGGGTTGTCGATGGCCTATATACTCCACCTGGTCAGTGATGGGCTTAAGTAAGTAATTAAAGACTATACAGCATGGTATCTACATGTACAGTATATGAAGCTAGACAGTCCTAAATTTTGATAACAAGTATCACAACACAGTGACTCTTTCTTCTGATCATATTACTACTATATATCATTATGGCAATCAGGTTTGTCACAAAATCGAAAATTATAAGTTAGTGGTTAACTGACCAAGAGGCAAAGGTAAAATGATATTTGCTTGTGGACAAAAGTGGAAACGACGTCATACTTCCGCCACAAAGATTTTACCATTAGGTACGACTTCTGAAACTTTTCCAAAACAAGAGCCATACCTTGTTGAATCAATTATTCCATTTTGTCTTTTGAGGTCATCAATATCAAGTCTGAAAGTAATTCACAATATTAATAAATTTTCCTGTAGATGAAAAAATAAATAGAATGCTCCATAAGATTTAACTAAAACAACTCTAAAGAAAGATAGTACATGTTTTCCTTTTCGCCTTTTTACATTGCCTGTAGATGGATGGAGGACCGGATGTCCCCTAATGGTATAACGTTTATCAATTCCAGTCCGCCTTAAATTTGCTTCACTTTGGTTACCAAAAGCTATTCCCCATTTATATCAGCTTATTTGATAAGGAGTAATCCAGATAAAGCTATTTCACCGTGTTATGTTTCAGAAACTATTTTTTTTTTTGCGTGTTTATTCAGATTCAACATATTACTCGGTTTAATTTTTCAACTTCGAATTAAATGTCAAATCCAAGCACTTATTTATATGCTGTTCATAGACCTCAGCCAAGACCAGACTGCAGGGTTTCCACTCTGTCTGAGCATGCCTGGGAGCTAACAGTGTTATACTGACTAGGAGATAACACCAGTGTTTTCACTTTGAAAAGATTAACAATTTAGTGTCTTTTAATTGCGGCTAAAGAGGATGAAAGTAGCTCATATGCTAATCTTTAATTGAAATTTCTTCCTTGTCAGAGCATGATTTGCTCAGTGAGTGAAGTACATTCAAAATTTTTTTTGTTGTGTGATTATTTCCTTTTATACACTAAATAATAATTTTGATACATCTTTTTTAATTTACTGCAGTTGAAAAAACAGTCAATTCAAAACTCTGAGGACTGTGGAAGTGTCAGATCCACTGCATATCATTACACCAATTTAATTATGGTACTCTCATAGCTACACCGTAAGTTTTGCACCTTCACATGGGAACTGTTTGAAATTTGTCTATTTATGGACTACAATTGATAAGGAAACATCCAATTGAACAGTAATTGATTACGCTGGTTAGCCTTAGAGAAGAAGATCTTAGAGAAAGCATGCAAAAAAACAGGTTGACAAAGACAGTATGCTTTCCCTTACTTCCCAACCCAGTGGGCGTGCTACCTCGCGTGCCCCGTGGGCAAATCAGTTTTTGGGACAAAAGGTTTGGAAGAAATTCGAAATTATAGAGGAACTGCGGAGAAAATAAGTATTGTAGTCTAATTCCAAATTCAATAAATTGTTTTGACCACGATATTACTAGAGGTGATTAATTCACAGAGAATGACCATTTTGGGCGAAAGGGTCAGTTAAAAGTCCCTGGTCACGCCAAAAAGGTTTTTCTGTGTACTCTGTAAAGTGCCCAATTGTCAGTGCTGTGAAAGAGGTTTGGTGATAGAATCTCAGATTGATTGTTTAAGGTTGTTGCCCATGCCAACCTTCATAGTCAGATATACATGTTCAGGCTGTGCTTTTATGGTCTAGTAATCAAAATATCTCTTGCAGGCATCAAGAGCTCACAATCCTCAACAAAGCAACAGATTAATCATACCAGTTCTATGAGAAGAAAGAATTCATTCTCAGCAAGTATGTAGAGTTAAGCCTGCTCTCCTTGTTATGAATTTGAGTTAAAACAGAAAACATGTACTAGTCACTTCTTTAGAGTTTAGTATAAAAATCTATGAGCATTCTACTTTATTTTTTTCATTACAGGAAATAGTATTTATTAATATTGTGAAGGACGTTCAGACTGATATTGATGAACTCACAGAGACAAAAATGGACATACTTGTGATCAAACGAGGTCTAGGGGTCTTGTTTTTGGAAAAGTTTCAGAATGTTAACGCTAAATGTGTAGAATAATTTGTGACGTGAAGTTATGACGTCTTTCCACTCTTTGTCCACCAGCAATATCATTTACCTTTCATCTTGGTCAGTTTAACCACTAACTTTAATTTTAGATTTTGTGAAAACCTGATTGCCATAATGATATATAGTAGTAATATGATCAGAAGAAAGAGTCACTGTGTTGTGATACTTGTTATCAAAATTTAGGACTGTCTAGCTTCATATACTGTACATGTAGATACCATGCTGTATAGTCTTTAATTACTTACTTAAGCCCATCACTGACCAGGTGGAGTATATAGGCCATCGACAACCCCTGGCCAGTGAACTCATATTTGGGATTTCATTCAGCCTCTTTCCAGTCGCATCCTATCAGCTTCAGTTCTGCATTGATCAGTGTCCTGTCGCCAGTTGTTTCTGGGTCGTCCCCTCTTTCTCTTCCCTTGGGGATTCCACCACTGTCGGGTGATGTTGTTCAGTGCGTTCTGCCAATCCAGCCCCAATTTCTTCTCAAAACTTGTTCACCTACCTGTTGTTGTTCCCCTTACTGCCAAAGCTCATCATTGCAAATTTTCTCGGGCCTCTGCAGTGTTTCAGCCGGAAAATTTTACTTGAGGGCCAAAGTGGCCCCTGAAGAGTTGTTTCATGGCCACTTTTTTAGGAAAGGGGCCAAAATATAATTGGTAAAAAATAGTCGCCAAATGCAAATGTCTGGTCGCCACATTCTAGTATGAAGGCCCAAACAATACAAAGGCATATACATGATGTAGTCAATGACCAAGGGTTTGCAATGCATTATAGGGCGACTTCAAACACGGTCAGCCATTTTAAAGTTTTCCGATGTGAGAGAATCAATACTGCAAAGCAAAAGGATGGATTGACTTCTTTTCTTATGTTAAGTGTTTTAGAGGCGAAGATCTTTCAATATGGTTTTCTAGAAGAAGATAAGGTGTGCATAAATAACCGTTATTGAAAGAACTGTTAGTTGCATTGTAAATTGTTAGTTCATTGGTGACCATATTCGTCACAATTATGATAATACTATGCCTGGGTTAAGCCTGTATGCAGCTTTGTAAAAGTAAAGGGCTAAATTGGCCCTTTATCCATTTTTCTGGGGGCCTTTCTCTGAATGCAACGCGGGATTCCCGTAATGGTGCGGTCTGGCGGAAACACTGCCTTGGCTGTACAGTTTATGTAATATAAAATAAGACTGAAACCTGAACTCTTTGGTAAATATCTTTCTAGGGCTGTCATTGAGTTGTAATTCATCTGTAGGCTTGAGCTTCACACCCGCAGCAAACTTATTACTTTGGGTGAATTGTCTCAACTATATAGCCGAGCTAAATTTCACCGGTAACAAAAAGGGCACATCAAGCAAGCTCAGCTGTAACAGGTGCTAGGGGTTACAACCCTTATTGACAGCCCTGTCTCTCTTTTTACCACAGTTCGTGCACTGGAAAAAGCGCGAAATTCAGGACAGCTTAGTATTGATGCTACAGCAGCTCTTCTGACAAGTACCGACAATCTGCTTAGCTCATCACCATCTGGAGATGGCCTTCTGGAAAGCCAGCTTAAGCAAGACCCCAGCTCACCTTTATCAATTAAAGTGGAGAACAATAATGCTGAGCTAACGTCGGATGATGAGTATAGCAACAGAGCAAAGAGGAGAAAGCGTGACGTTTAGCATCTAGAACATGTCTTTTAAGCAGAAGGGTTTTTTAAATCTGGTCAAAGTAGTGACACAATGACTATCTAGGGCACATTAGGGTTTCTCTTTCTTTTTTGTTTACAGTAAACAACCTGGACATCAAAGATGTGAACTTCGCAGGATTTTGCAAAATGCAGTGAATGGAGCGTCAGATCTGTTATCTAGCTTGGCAGTAAGGGCAATGCACACGCGTTGGCCAGTGCAGCAATTCGCATGTTGCTCAAAATTCAGAGGTAGCTTGATTGCTCTCTGTCCTGTATTCCTGTCGGCAGTGAGGGCAGCAGCAAAGGTTGTTTGCTGCAAAGGTTGTTTGTTATCAGAACCCATCTGGCTGACCTGACAATCAAGTTTGTTTGGTGATGTGCAGCTGTAAGTCACCCAAAAATTCTCAGACCCATAGTCCTTCAAATTGAATGCCAAGCTGTTCATTTTAGCATCAGTGAAGAGTTTCTTCTTAGATCCAGACGTGCTTGTGTTCATGCAGTTGGCAGGTCTGGATACACAGACCTGAATGCATATTAGAAGCTGTCTGCCATATTCTGCCTCCTTTTGAGGATCTTTGGAAAGCATTGAATGATGGTGTGTTTTTATTGGTTTTCTTTCACTAAAAAGCTGAGCTGTCTGAAGTTTTGTAACAAAAGTATCATGCAAGTAACGTTCAACTTAGACTAGACTATCCATGTGTAGAACTCTTTTGATGTAACCATTACAAATGTTATGCAGGAAAGTCAACCTAAAATGTTTTCTTGTTTTTTTAACTGATCAGCCAATTTAGTAAAAGTTACTCTTAGCAAAGAAATATTGTTCATGCTATTCTGTCTGTTGCTTAGCAACAGGCTTGGGTAGTTATTTTCATACCATACATTGTTAGTTCAGTGACTTCAGCAACAACTACCTAAGTTTAATTTAGCAATTTGGTTTTCCCAAGATTGGTGACTATTTTATTTAATTAGCAGTTTTTTCCAACCTTTGCTACCTGTTTAATACGGACATCACACAGCACAATGTCAGAATAAATGTGACAGACATATTTTATTTGCATAGAGACTAAATATAATTACAATCTGATAACAACCAGAGTGATGTATAACTTATCTAACTATAACTCGCATAATAATTATTATTCGACAGTATATAGAGAGATTTTCATTTTTGACAGTACAATTAGCATAAATGATAATAATCATAACATAATTATATATATTATTATAGTAAAATGTTAATAACCAGTTTCTGTTAAGTGAGGTTAAGTTTGTATGAGATCATGACAAGTCACTGGGTCATAAAAAAAATTGTCTTCAGTCTGTGTTGACTGATTTCTAATAACCAGGCTAGTTTAACAGAAAATAAAATTATGTGCATGGGCTTTTCATTAGGACAAGCAAAGCTGTTCGTAGCAAGCAGGTGTCTGTATTAAGCAGGTGGCAGTGAAATTTTGCAAATATTGTTGCATTTTCACCATGCTAACAGATAAGGAATCTTAAAAATTGCTTACATACGTACAGCGTAACGCTGGGGACGTCTTTTAAGTTTATAAATGAGACCTTCACTATCTAACATAACCATGAGAGAAATGGTGCAATTTTGAAAGCAATGTGCACATTTGTCATCGATAAATGAAGAAGACTTCAGGCGGGTTGTCTTAGGCAAGTTTCACCTTGTCCCCTCTAGGGATCTTTCTGTATTAAGCACTTGAAATATTTGAATTGCTAGTACGTAGAGAGGCTAGGAATGACGTTTATGGCAAACATCTATTCAATAAAGAAGCTTCCTTTTCCTTTTTAAGCTGTACAGGAATTGTATTATTGTGTTGGATTTATTTAAAGCAGTCAAGGAGTAGTAGCAATATTTTGCTGTTTGTTGTAAACATCATTTTTAAAATCTCTTTTTAGAGGGTTATTGATAATAGTTATTATTAGTTGATTTCAGTTATCGTTACAAACTAGGATTTTCAATGGCATTATTCTTGGGTGATGTTTTTGGGTTTTGCTTATCATTTTAGCCGTTTTATTATTTTACAGCAGTTGAAGACGATGGATGGTCAGAAAGAATGGGTCGAGAAAGAGCATAAAGAACTGACAGATATTGTTCAAAGAAGGCTGCATTACTTACAACATCCTAAAGATTGTGATTCGGCAAAGAAACTTACGTGCCAAATCAACAAAGGTTGTGGTTACGGCTGCCAAGTGCACCATTTAATGTATTGTTTTATAGTCGCTTATGGCCTTGAAAGAACGCTTATTATTGACTCTGTGGGATGGAGATATTCGTCTAAAGGATGGAATGGGATTTTTAAACCTGTCAGTGAAACCTGCACAACACATCAAGACCATCTAGCAAACTGGAACGGTGCCGCTTCGTCAAGAGAACAAAATATTCTTATGCCCATTGTCGACAGTCTGTACCCTCGGCCACCGTACATGCCTTTAGCGGTACCAAAAGATTTAGCTGGTAGAATTCAACGAATTCACAGCCATCCGTTTGTCTGGTGGATTGGTCAGTTTGCGAAATATTTATTCCGTTACGCTCCGGCGGTCCAAGAGGAGATCGACAAGAAAAGAACTCTACTTGGTTTCAAGAAGCCAATTGTTGGGTAAGAAAATGTTATTTTTAATTTCCAATTTTAATTTGCATTCCCTTAAGACTTAACGTCGTGTTTTTTTAGTGGTAAGAAATAAACACATGTTGTTACTACAGCTGTTAGCCAAACATTAATAAATTATAAGCTAAAAATACTATATTTCCTATGTTATTTTATTTTCATTTAAAAGCTCTAAAAAGGTATTCTTATATTTTTTTCCCCATTTGTTATTTTACAATTGGCGACTCCAGGGTTGCAAAGCATCAAACATATTATGTGAAAGTTATAGTAGAGTATTATATTTTAGTTGAATATATTTATGTGTAATTTATTCTCAGTATCTCATTAAAAATCTGTGTGCTTTTTCACCCAAGAGATGAAATCACTGATGAAGCTAAAATTATATGAGAAACATGTAAACAACAAATCTTGATAACTTTAAAGTGTTGAGCAAAAATGGCTCCTAACTGCCCAGTAACTGAGATTAATTAAGAGCCCTTTTCACACGAGACATATAAGTTATCAAGATTTTATATTCACCTCTTTTAAGGGAGTTGATGTTTGGTGATAAGTTGTGTTCAACTTTTATTTTTTCAGTGTTCACAGCTTTATGTTTTGTACTTAGATGAGGTAATTCCACCTCAAGCGTGAAAAACTGCAATTCTTTGAATCAAATGTTGATTACTTCCCTTGGGTTTCTCACTTTTGTTAAAATATTAATGTTAATAAGGGTATCAATTGCAACCTTTATCAAAATTATTTGAGAAGTCATTTTTGTGACATGTTAAATTCCATAATTTCAGTTTAGTAAATATATTTAATATTGCTTTGTGGACTCACTCTCAAACATACAAATTACATGTGTCTAGAGTGAAGATCATTTTTGTTTTGATTTAGACACAGTCACTATAAATTATTGATATTCTTGTCACAAAGAGCTGACCATAGTCAATATGCAAATCTTCAAACTCAAAGGATGCCATTCACATTTACAACTATATTGAGTGAGACTTGTGTGAATGGTGTAGCCACAGCAACTCCAGAAAGGTTGATACATCTCTTTGAAAAAAGGTTGCAATGTATTTGTAGCCATGCACAAACAATGAAGCTGATGAACCATCTTGTAAAGGTGCAGGCCATAATTTCAACTTATGGTACATGTATTTCTTGTCGTGAAAAAAAAAGCATTGTAATGGACTTGCCTCATCACTATGCTAAAATGACTTCAAAGCTGGAAGCATTCAGACTATTATCTCCATATAGAGAGAAAATTCCTTGTCCTTACTATTTAGAATATTGTTAAACATCATTCCCCACACTTTAATGGTTGTTTGGGTTTGGCGAGTGATTAGTCTATAAAATAACAAATTAAAGAGAAATGCTGTGGGAACATAAACCAATAGGCTAGTGTTTCCACATCTTTTCAGTGACTGTTTTCAAAAACTTCCACTTGTGTTTCAGGTTGCTCTTTCGCATCAGCACACATAATTATTTTTTGGTCTAGTTCCTAATTTGAAATAGCAATGAAAGCCATTAAGAGAGGAAGCTGTCCTGTGACTGAAGGGGTTACCCTGTTTATTTATTTTTTTTTTTTAAAGCTACATTTGAAATAATTGTTCTTGTTTCACAGCTGTTGGTATCTCTCGGAAACTAATTTAAATAAGTGTTTCAATTTGCTTCATTTTCTATCAGGGTTCAAGTGAGAAGAACTGATAAGATAAACACAGAAGCTGCCTTCCACTCCATTGAAGAATACATGTATTGGGTGGACCTGTATTACAGTAAATTACAGAGAGTGCAAGTAGTGGAACAGAGAAGGGTTTATCTTGCAACAGATGATCCAAATTTATTACCTGAGGCAAAGGAAAAGTAAGTTCTATACTGTCTCATATTGTACTTAACATTCTTTTTTCGCTGTTGACATTAATTCTTACATGTATTTTGCTGCAGAACTATAAAAAAACTTGAATGCTGCATGTAGCTTGCCCTTGGGTTATTCTCATCCCCAGACGCTGCGCTCTTTTTGGTCAGCACCAAGAATCGCAACCTCTGGCCAGGTCCAACGACATTCCATTTTTGAATGGCTTTGTACACACAATAGATTGAGATCACAACCAATCAGATTTGTCAGACTTGACTCTGAAGATGCACAGAGTGATGGGAAGTCCATGAATCGCGGACTTCCGGTGTTGGACCTGGCCAGAGGTCGTGATTCTTGGTGCTGACCAAAAGGAGCGTGGCCCCTTGGGACAAGAATGGCCCTTGGGACTACATGTATAAACCGTAGGCTCCGTCTCTTGCATCTTTGATGTTATGGTTTGCAGGGGACCTAAAAGAATCCACACGCTTATTGTAAAGAGTAGGGCATGAAACTCCCAGTGTTGTGGTCTGGCCTTTGTTGTTATACTGAGGGCTGGGGTGGTAAATGCTCGGAGATATTAGCTACGATAAAGGTACTCTAAAATCTGAGGGTAATTAAAGTATTCACTCACTATTCACTCTCGCACTCACTCACTCTCCTAATTACTGCAAATCCAGGATCTCCATTATCAGCTATTAAATCCAGTTATTCTTCTATTAATTTGAAAATCTTGAGATATCAACTAAGTTAGATGAATTTACGCAAAAATATGAAAAGTATGTTTTTTGGCCTTTGCAAGTGGGAAGATTTGATATTTACAGGTATTTTGCAAAAAAAAAATGGTTTTGAAAAAGCCCTTTAACTTTTGCATGTGACAGATATTTTTGTATTAGCTTGATGGAATCTACATGTATAAAATTTTATGTGGAGGTTAATTTTTGGTCTCAGTTAATTTTATAATTATTATAATTATTTTACTAGTTAGTTTTTTCTTAATTGGTGATTTTCCACTTCTGTTTTTTTTTTTTTTGGGGGGGGGGGGGGGGGGAGTGTTTCTCGAAAAGAATAACACGCTCACCACCAGCCCTAACCCTATCCCTGTCCCTAACCCTATTGACCTCACTAACCCTAACCCTAACCCTTTCCCTAGACCTAGCCCCCCGAGGCTTTTTTTTATTATTCTTAAATTTCATACTCACCTGGATTTGAACTCCAGACCTCTGACTTTGAAGTCCATCTTCATCTCCACTATGCCACACAAGCAATCGTTGCAAAGTTCTCATATTAATTTTGTTGGTCTAAATAAGTCACCCAGTTCATTCCCCTTTGACACAAATTAACCTGGTTTGAAAATTTCAACCCAGTTTGAAAAATATGAACCGGTTAGAAATAAAATCACCTAGTTAGGAAAAAAACTAAATTGTTGAAAATAAAATCACCTAGTTGGAAAAAGAAACTGACTAGCTAAATTATAAAATTAACTGAAACTAAAAATTAATTGCAACATATACGAGATCATGATGTGGAAATTACGTTATGGGTTTAAGTTATCAGGAGGTTAGAAGAATCAAGGGATCAAGGAATCAGGATTCTTACTGTACTTGATAAGTGTTTATACTTGTGCTCGAATAATACTAGATGTTGAAAATTTCTTACAGTACAACAGTTTAATTCCTACTAGTAACCAGGGCCACATTCACTATACAAAATGGAAACAAGGCATACCGATAAATTAGATTTTTGAATGAGAAGAATGGCCATGCAAGGATTATAAAATTGTAATAATGATCAGAGTTTAAATTGAGGACTGCTTTTTTAAAAAAAAAATTCTGGATACATGAAAATGAACCTTCTATTTATTGACTGTGGGCAACATAATACATAACATGGAACCTTGAAAGTACTATCACCCATTAATGTGGTCACCTCATTATTATTATTAGCCCCCATTTTGTCTTAGCAAAATGCCCATACAACTCAGCTGCTACATTAATACAGCCAGTGGCCTTATTCTGAAAAATTTTTCTTTTGTACTTGCTGTTTTTTTTTCTTTCCAGATACAAAAACTATGAATTTGTTAGTGATCAGGAAATTTCCAAATCAGCAGGGCTTGGTTCCCGTTACTCAGACTCGTCACTTCATGGAGTTTTGTTTGATATTCAGATGTTGTCTGAGTGTGATTACTTGGTTTGCACATTTTCGTCACAGGTAAAACATTGTTTTTGTTGTCATGGTAACAGAATTTATGTGGTAGATACTTGAATGGAGCATACATGTATGCCTAGAGTGGAGCCCTCCTTTGAACATCAGAGAAACCTTACTACTAGTTCCCTTTCCACTTCGTCTCAGCTGAAGATTCCTTTAGGATGTGAAATTTTTCAAGGCTCTAATAATTCAAGACATTTTAATTTTTCCCTAGCAACCTTGATGTTTTGTCACACCCCACTTGTTTGCTTTTCATGCATTCCATTGTGTAACAAGTAAGAAAAGCTTCCAAATTGAGAATTCACTGTAAGTTATGAGAGGTCTGTGTTGCCGTGTTGTGTACAAAGAACAGCATGGAGAGAACACTCTACAGCCTTTGACCCCTGGCATTCATTGTGTGATGAATAGTGACTTGAACAAATCAACCACATTTTCCATGTAGACGTTTTGTTGTGTAGTATCGCTGAGTATTTTTACGAGTTGCGCCGTATTTTGGCGAGCCCGTAGGGCCAGTCAAAATACAAACAACAAGTAAAAATTCTCAGCTATACTACACAACAAAACGTGTAATAAGAGATTTATTATCCAACACGCCAAATTGGTGTGTTCGTGCGAGCGAATTTCGTGGATATTTATTTACAGGGAATGCATGACAGAAGTATGCGAAGTGGAACGGAATTGGTGCGAGAAATCCAGCTAACTGATTGATCAACGGCAGGAAACCTGTCTAACCGGTCCTCTGGAGTACAAATACCGTGTGATATTTGTACTCGTTTTGGGCGTTATTTGTACTCTTCGAAGTGTAGTTGGATAATAAAATACTTTATTTCAAAATAACATACAAATACGTAGTTATTGAGAAAAAGCCTTAATTTAATAAGTCAACCTACACTCGCGCTCTAATGGGTTCTTACTTATAATCAATTTAAAGGACATTAAAAAAAAAACAGATTCCATGTTCTCCACGAATCTGTTCAGTAATAGATCACAGAAGATGTCAGCATGTGGTAAGAACATCAATGAGACACTTGGCTATTGTCTTTTTGTTCAAGGTTTAACACATTTTGATGTCATCTATGATCTATTATTGAATAGGTGCCAAGTAGGCAATTGATAAATGACATCATAAAAGTTTTCATTTGAAGGCTTCGGTGGAAAAAGGGCGTTAGGTTTTTTACTGAAAAGTGAACTTTGTCGAAAACGCTCCAAATTTCGCATGCAGTTTTGTTTCCGTGTGTCAAACAATGTTCTGCATGTTTTTTCCCTGAAGTTTGCTTCCTTTTTGAGATATTACGTATGCAAAAAAACACATTTTTCCAAGGGCATCCTCTGGGGACCTTTTGTTGAATGGAAAACAAAAGAAACCTTTTGTTTCGCTAAGCGATCAACTCACTATAATACCTTAAGCTCTTACTACTGCTTCGTTAGCACAAGCGGATGAGGCGCTGAACGGGCCAGATTCGAATTTGTTTTGCCGTGACACCGGTTCGACACGAGGTCGCTCAATTTTTTTTTTCGCTCTGTTCCTTTTCTTTTTTCAAAAATGAAGATATCTATTTTTAAAAAAATGCGTATATAGCGGGAATCTGGAGAGATTTTTTTATACAGCTTATTGTGACGTGAGACAACACGTGAATTTCGATCGAGCGTCAAAGCAAAGAGAAGTGATGCATGATGCAGTACAGCTCTTTCGACTAATATCTTAAGCATTGTTTTTAAGTACCTTGTAGCCTGCCTGGTGGTTGATAGGCATCATAAAGCCTTGATAACCCGTAAGTCACCAGCATGTTTTAAAGAAGCAAAACGTGTTCTGTAACTTCCAACGCAACTGATATCAGCGGCAAGTCAGTTATCAGCGTTCGAAGTCAGGTCGATCCAGGCAGCAAAGTCCAAGAGCAGTTCTTGCCCAAGAATAAAAGCCTGTCGTGAGTTGTGGCCCATTTGCCAAGCGTTGCTAGCTTCAAAGTTTGGAAAATGAGAACTGCTTTTAGACTTATAAAATTTTTCTTGCATCATCCTCCATGTTTACCCGCGCACGAGGTGTAACAGAACCTTCCCGGCATGCATTTCGATCACGTTCGGCAAGACAAGCCAAGACAAGACAAGACAAGACAAGACTCCGTAAATCACAATAATATTTAACTAATTACAGAGCGTGTTTTTTTTCCTTTTTTATTCCAACATAATAATGGCCAACAAGAAGCGATCGATTGATTCAAAACATAGATCTGTGATCCAGGTTGCGTTGATTTTACTTCAAATCGGCATGATTTGTAGTGTTTTAAACTTCTGGGATCAGGGGCCATGCAGATGTAAGGAGAGAGACCTGTACGTTGCACAGAAGGGTTAATCTGTTAATCTGTCAGCCCTACATTTTTAAGCTTATACGTTGCCGGCAGTTAAAATGAAATAGAGATAGTTGCTGTGACGCTTTAAAGTGAAATCAACATTTTAACCTATTTAGGCCCGAAATCGACGTTTTCGAGTTTACGTGCTGGGTGAAATGAACAGCTTGCCGGATTTGAAGTGAAATCAACATCCTTGCCGTCATGCCTTAACGCGAAATCGCGTTAAGTGAACTGGCTGTAATTTGAGTGAAATTAACGTCTTTGCGGTCGCGTGATAACGTGAAATCACAATTTTAACGGTTTTAAAAACCTGAAATCAACATTTTTTAAGGTTACATCTTGATTGTTCTCCTTGGCCTAACACTGCACTAACCCTAACGCGTCCTGACCTTAACTCTAACGTTATCCGAAGCGCTAACCCTAACAATGAAGCGCTAGCGCTAACCCTCGGCAATAACCCTCACCCTTCAACGCTAACCCTAGTTTCAAGCGGTAACACTAAACGTTAACTCTAAGCCTAACCTTGTTCCGTAACCCTAGTTTCAAGCGGTAACCCTATTTCAAGCGGTAACCCTAGTTTCAAGCGGTAACCCTAAGCGTTAACTCTAAGCCTAACCTTGTTCCGTAACCCTAGTTTCAAGCGGTAACCCTAGTTTTAAGCGGTAACCCTAGTTTCAAGCTGTAGCCCTAAGCGTTAACTCTAAGCCTAACCTTGTTTCGTAACCCTAGTTTCAAGCGGTAACCCTATTTGAAGCGGTAACCCTAGTTTCAAGCGGTAGCCCTAAGCGTTAACTCTAAGCCTAATCTTGTTCCGTAACCCTAGTTTCAAGCGGTAACCCTAGTTTCAAGCCGTAGCCCTAAGCGTTAACTCTAAGCCTGACCTTGTTCCGTAACCCTTCAACGCTAGCCCTAGTTTCGAGCGGTAACCCTAACCCTAAGTAAAACCCTAAGGGTTTAAGTCCTTGCGGTGGCGTGATAATGTGAAATCAAAATTTTAAGTCTCTGTAAATGACCTGATATCAACATTGTCTAGCTTGCGCATTGCGGGAAATTAACATCTGGCTGTAATTTGAGTGAACCGAACGTCTTTGCGGTCGCACGTTAACGTGAAATAAAAGTGTTAACGGTTTTAACCTGACATCAACACTTTTTGAGGTTACACGTTGCAAAAGATCAATATTTTGCTGGATTTTAAGTGAAATTACCGTCTTTGCGGTCACGTGCTGACGTGAAAACAAATACAGGGTTTTTTTGCATACGTAATATCTCGAAAACGAAACAAACTTCAGCAAAAAAACATGCAGAACATTGTCTAACGCACCTAAACAAAACTGCATGCGAAATTTGGAGCGTTTTTGATAAATTTCATTTTTGAGTAAAAAACCTAACGCCCTTTTTCCACCGAAGCCTTCATTTAAAACTTAAGGGCAACCACAAGCAAAGCTAGTGTTTTTACTTCAAAGTTTTGTTACGTTATTATCTTATTCTGATGTCATTTGTTCAGTAGGTAAGAGTTTAGAAAACGTGATTGGTTTGTATTTTTTTATAGTATAATTTAATGATTCCAAATATTTTCCAGCATATTAAAGGGGCATTGTTACGATATTTGGCAACTTAAGTTTATAAAAAGCTAGAAGATGCCTTCACATCAATTGAATTCCAAAACTAATGATCTAGTTTTGTTATTAAAGACTATTTGAAGGTACTGAAACTGTTCCTGTCGCTACGGACGGAAATGGATTGAAATTTGAAAAAATTGGCCAATTTTTTCAAGTTTTGATGCCACTAGTTCCAAAAATCCCCCAAAAATATATTATGGTTAATAGCCCTCTATGATAAAATTCATTTGATATCTTCGTCGTAGCTTTGCAGAAGCTTTTTGTTTATGCTTTAAGCCTTAAAGTAATGATTTTAGCACAGAATTGACCTAAAACAGCAAAATCCTCGTGACAATGCCCCTTTAAAGTGCTACTACAACCAAAAAAAAACAATTTTTTTTTCCTTTGGATTTCAAAACTATGTTAACTAAACACTAACTGACTCAAGTTTTAAGTTCTGATTTTAAAAAGACACCTGTTTAACTGGAATTTTCTTACTTATTGGTCCACCATTACATACTTTAAAATCTTGAGAGCTGGGTCAAGGAGAAAATGATGTCAGACTCACTAGTTTAAGAATGCAATGTGTGCATATGCAGCTGGATCCAAAACTTACACTCAAAATAAAGAGCTTTGGATAAAACTCAAAGCCCAAAACTTTGCCAGTAAGGTGTTAAAGCAAACGTGCTTTCAAAATCTGAAAGAAAGAGGGAAATAATTTTTTGATCATAGTTACTTTAGCACTTTAAAGAAAACTTAGTTCCTTTCTGCTTTTCTATTCTTGATTGCCAGGTATGCCGTGTGGCTTATGAACTAATGCAGTCATCACAACCTGATGCAGCCAAAAAATTCCAGTCCCTGGATGATATTTATTACTATGGCGGGCAATCAGGCCATGATGTACGAGCAATTTATCCACATAAGGCTAAAGATGGTTCTCAGATAGATCTCTCTGTCGGAGATCGCATCGGAATTGCCGGCAACCACTGGGATGGATATTCCAAGGGTCTTAATCATAAGGCAGGTCGAGATGGACTCTTCCCATCGTACAAAGTGGAAGATGTTATGGAAGTCTATGATTTCCCAACATATGATGGAGTGTAGTTGTCCTTTATGTAGAAATATTTCAAAATTTAATGACTCTTTTAAATGAGAATATTTTAATACTCCAAATCATGTTAGTGAACAACATAATTTTATATGATGCGTTTCTTATTTCCCATGGCAAAAAAAAAATTCTTAAATTTCATCGCTTGAAAAACCCGTTAAGTTAGAACCTTCAACTTCAATTTTATTAATTTCATACAATGTTATTAAAGACGATTCTGTGGTTCTCTATTTCTTCACTTTCAAAAATTGTAGCAGTTTATTATAAAATTAAATAGTATATAAATCTTGATTTAACAGATATATCTCTTTGTACAGTCAAGTGTTTTTTCTCCTTGGGACAGCCAATGCTTGATATCTTTGTTAGCCCTTCCTTGGGGGAGCAGGGATGGTGTGTCCCGGGTTCCATTGCCGGACCCGGCATCATTTGTGGGTTGAGTTTGTTGTTTGTTCTCTACCTTGCTCCGAGAGGTTTTCTCCGTGTACTCCGGTTTTCCCCTCTCCTCAAAAACCAACATTTCCAAATTCCAATTCGATCTAGATTATTGTCAAGCACTTTATCATGAGCCTCTGGCTTGGGTGATTGCACAAACACTCCTTGTGTTTGACATTAAATTTATATTTTTTACATTTTTTACTTCATACACAACATATATTATTTGCTATATCATGCATTGAGTGCACACACTGAGTGAGACACTCAAAATATTTATTGAAGTTTTTTTTCAGACTGATTTGACATATAATAATCCCTTTACATGATCTGGTCACATGGTATGGAATAAATTATGCTGGGACACCGGATTGTGCAAAGGGCGTATTGTGATTCACACTACTTACAACACTGGTATGGCAAAAATCCTTGCCAAGCTAGAATTAAGAATTCTATCTGAGGAAGTGACGTTGGTTGCAAATATTTACATTTTAGTAGAATATTATTTGCATGGAGTTCAAGGAGTACTTCTCATCCATCCTCAGAGACCCAGGGGCAGTTAGTGGGTCCGGGAAAAAGTCTAAACTGGCGAAATATTTGCCCGAATTTGTTCTCGCTTGTTTAGACTTTTTCCCGCCCCCACTAACTGCCCCTGGGTCTCCAAGGATACTTCTCATCTGGCATTGTTCATGTTCATTTTGAACAAATATGCAGTCCATGTCACTTTAAATGACAAAAGTTCACTGAAGTATTGTGGAAGTCTTTAATGTGCCTTGTACATGGTGCTTCCTCTAAATAAGGGCCTTTAGATTGGACTATGAGTACGAGATTGATTATAAGTATGATTTTGGCAATTCTAGTTT
Organism: Platygyra sinensis; assembly: GCA_019787425.1. Lineage (NCBI taxonomy): Eukaryota > Metazoa > Cnidaria > Anthozoa > Scleractinia > Merulinidae > Platygyra > Platygyra sinensis. Next base: position 41,868 of record JAHPZR010018735.1, on the reverse strand, counting down.
TCAGGCATCACATTGTCACATCACAGACCCATTTCATCCTGTGAGCTACTCTCTCTACCTGAGGCCAACAGGAAGAGCCAGGGCTCTGGAAACGTCAGTGGTTTGAAATTCAAAAATTGTACTTGTACTCAATCTCGTACCCGCAGTCCAATCTAAAGCTCACTATTAACTATCATAGGCTCGATTTCTGCTGCTCTCTCCCACCCAGTCTTTGTTCCTCAATTTGGGGCAGCAGTAAGGGCTCATTCTCCAAAAGGCAGCTGGAAATCAAGCCTGTATCAGCTTTATTGTAACTACAGGAAACGTTTTTGAGGCATTTCCATTTCCTGGAAATGTCTCAAGGAATGCAATTACATAAATCGTTGTGTATTTGATTTTTCAGACCTCATGATTTAATTTATTTTTATGCTTTATGATGCTCAGTGTCTTCTGCCATCGTAACAAAATTTACTGGGTGATAATGAAAGACGTGATTAAAATTAAATGACATATTAGAATATTCTTCATTAGCAAAAACTCGTAAGTTACTGAACGACTCATTAGGACAGCAAAGCATACTCATTCTTGGCTCAGGAGACCAGAATGAAAATGCACCAAGGGACGAACCATTATTTCTTTTGGAGGTGGCATTGGCCATTTTTTCTGGAGCATAGTATTTTTTTTTTGTTATCCTTAGGCTGTGGTGGGGAAGAGCTTGTGCAAGAATTTGTTTAACATTAGAAAACAGGACATCAATGTGAGGCCCTTGTACGATTTTTTTTCCAACAGATTTTCTTAACAAATAATGGTCCGTCCCTAAGAAAAAGTATGGAACGAACTTCGGTGGACATGTCAATAGACCTTTCCCGCATTCCAGCAAACAATGGCACGGAGTCGAGGTTTGGGTGGACAAAAATACAGTAAATGTATGAAAATGTCCACCCCAACCTCGCTCTGATGCTATTGTTCGTACGCACTGAAGTGGAATGCGGGAAAGGTCTATTGGTTTCATAACTATGATGACATATATGTATACAAATTGGGCTTTGTCACGCAATCTTTCCTCACGAAACCATCGTTAGGATAGGGTGCGTGACGACCCTGGACTGCGAGAACGCAAAGAAGAACGCTAGTGAGCAGTCGAATACCGGTCATTTCGCCAACGTGTCAGTTTGTCAACAAACCAGTTCGCCAACGTATGAAGTCGATTCGCTAAAGCGCAACGTCGAATGTCAGTTTGGCTCGGCAGTGGATGAAAGAACAGGGAGTTTTAGCAATGAAGACGGCGACGGCGGGCACGAAGGCTTGAAAAAAAAGTATTTATATTTTACTTATAAATGTCGCAGCTGTTTAAATCTGTTCAGTAGGTCTGTCGGTCTAAAAACTAGCTCAGGCTAAACATGCACCGACAGCATTTAATTCGAAAAGAAGATACGAAAAATTAGCCATTGCGGTTCGCGCTCTCCAAACTACGCAGCACTTGGTCATTTCACGTCGTTAATTTGTAGAGGACGGCAAAGAAATGTACCAAGATTCAAAACGCACGTGCACAGCTATTGTTTTGCTCATTAAACCTTTTGTTTGGTGAAGCTCTCGCTGCCGTAGCCGTCGTGGTTTGCTAAAACTCCCTAACGACACTGGAACGAGGAATAACTACAGTGGTGGACAAAATTCCTTAGGACACTTGCAATTGCATTAACTTTCTGTGTTTTTAAAACGGAGTTTTAATCAAAGGCTCCTTAGAGCAACCTCATGGTATAAATTGTTTGCACCCTTGAGTAACCTGTGACCTGGCGTTTTTAGCAAAGTTTAGAACTTTGGTCGTAGGCAACATGTGCCGGCACAATTGTTATGTTTTTAATTTAAGAAGGGATTGGCTTAGTTCAAAAAGAGAGTTACTGTTAAGGAAAAGATTGTTCAGAAAGGGAATTGCTATTTTTTCGAAATCAGGAACATTGTTAATCAACAGAAAATAGTCAATCTGCTGATCTTTGCAATAGGCGTTTTTCCTGGAAAATGGATTTTTTGGTATGTTTGTTTGTTAATGATTGTTTCAATTGATACCATTATGTGTGGTAGACAAATGGTTTTATTTTTTGGACAAGAGACTGTTGTTGTAGTAGAGACATGTGAAATACTATTGTTTATTTTTTTAAAAAAGAGGCTTTTATTGTTGAAGAAACATTTTTATGCTGCCAAAAAATATTTTTTACTTTGTCATTCTACAGTAGACATCCATATAATAGGGCCCAATGATCGAAAGCCACATGCCAGATGTAAAAGTGGTAGGAGTGGACAGAGGGTGAGTGAACACAAAGCATAGGAAATGCTTTTTTTCATGGAAGAGATCAGAGCATTAAAGATTATTCAATAAAATAATGTAATAATTATTAGTAGGGGGGGACAGGGGGGCGGGAGGCGGGAGAGGAAAGGGCGGGAAGCGGGAGTTCTAAGAGGGCGGGAAGCGGGAGAGAAATGCGAAATGCTAATTATTTTAATTTAACAATGCGTTAGAATACTTTCAAAAACATCAACCCAAATTATATTTGACTGGCATTTAACGTCTTCTCAGTCACTATTGAGACTTTCGAGCAAACTGAAAAACAGGCTTACTTCCGGTGAAATAGTAAACCCGTTTACAGTGGTTAGGCCATCCCCTTTTTTTTCTCTGTTTACCGTCGTCCGACCGACCCAGATTTTCGCGTTTTCAAAAAAAAAAAAGTTGTGAAGAAAACAATGACATATTTGACTGGTTTATCAGCTTAGCTTAGTTTGCCATCGATTGTAAAGCCACACATATGTTGTGACCATGTGTGTGACTAGATTCTATAATTACATAATTTCAAGAAATCGTCCCTTTAATCGGAAATGCTGACAATGTTTTGTGCTGGCAGTGCTGTGGATAATTTCAGGCGAGATCAGCAGTAAAAAAAATGGCGGCCTTTTTGTTTACGGTTGGACCTCCTCGCCATAGAGGTAAATCGTCATTTTCTCGAAGACGAGTACAGTGACCTATCATTTTTTTCTTTTGTTTTGAATTGAGTAATACATTTCTCTACTGATTTAAAATAAATATGGACTAATTCTCAGTGTAGAAAATGAAACAATCGTCAGAAACGTGAATTTAGTAAGCAATCGTGACTATAATCATGGTGCTATTAAAGGAATTTATGGCAGGGTTCGTACTGTTTTGAGCTCTTCAAATTCTCTGACTTCTTCCATGACCTTTTCAAGTTTCCAAGACCTTAGGATTAGTTGTCAGTTTCAAAAATTCAAACCCTAAACTTGTTTTAGAGCGTTTTTTTAACCTTAAACAGTTTAACAGACACAAACTCTGGAGTTCACCAAAATGCGTGCCGTTTACGCTGCTTAATTACTCCTCTATCTTACATTGTCCTTGCCTTGTAATTCGCAGTAAATAACCTATCAAAGAGAACTTTAATTTTCCATGACTTTCAAGGACCAACAATTAAATTCCATGACATTCCAGGTCTGGAAATAAAATTCTTAAATTCCATGACTTCCCAGGTTTTCCATGACCTGACGAACCCTGTATGGGGTATAAACGAGGTGCTGTCGGCTCCTAAACGAACATGGGCATGGGATGGGGACCCCTCCTTTTTATTTAAAAATTTAAGTTTCTATAATATAAACAATCAACAGGCAAAGTTTGACAAAAATCTCAGTGCAGGCTCTAGTTCAGTGGAATGGACTTAATTACGACGTCGATCTTTTCTTCCTCCATTGTCCTAATGTCGACTTTGTAACCTCGTCTTGTCGTTTCCAGGCTCCGCAGATATTATGCTAAAGTACTGGTCTCCTAGTTCCAGACTTCTCCTTTGTTTTCGGCTTTTTTTTTCTCTTTTCCGACCGACCGACCCAAAATCAGAAAACGTATTCGACAGTAAACGAAGAAAAAAGGGATGGCCTTACGTCATATAGGTCATAAAATGTCAAGCGGCATGAGTGCACGTATCGCGTAACCTGTCAAATTGCAAAAAAGTGAGACGAGCAGGCGATTTCAAATCACGGGACGGGAGCAACACGGAAAAGGGCGGGAGGCGGGAGATAAAGGTACGGGAAGCGGGAGAGCAGGGTACGGGAGGCGGGAGGTTCAGACCCCCCTGTCCCCCCCCCCCCCCCACCCCACTTATTAAATATTTTGTTGTTCAGAAGTTATGATTGTTGTGATTTACAATTCTGGTACATAACTGTTTCTTTCTTTTTTTTCGGACATTGAAGTTCACATTGGGGTTCACTCCCTTATATGGGATATATATAGGTATGTGCAGCCCCAAAGGGTATGGTTTTTCAGCTGTTTTGGTCATAAATAGGGTATCAATTTTAGCTAATTTTGGTCATCTAGGTCATAAAAAGGGTATGGTTTTC
>JAHPZR010018735.1:12500-27500 GCA_019787425.1 Platygyra sinensis | reverse complement strand
GGAAAAGTACAACATCACACCTGAGATTAGCTTCCAGGAGGCTCTTGCAAATTATGAACTGTTGATCATTGAAGCAGATTTTGCTCTTGAGTACCCACAACCACTTCTGCCAGGTTTGCATAACATGCAGGTCTAGAAAATATCCATACTTAATATAAGGATGGTCACTGGAAATTCTGAAGGGGTGGGGGTTCTCAATAACCAAATTTTTAAAGGAAAAGTATGAAGTAAAACTTAAAATCCATGGGGTGGGTAGTGGGGCAAACAAACCATATTTAACCATCTTTGATGGAGGTATGGATATTTTCTGGAACCACACGATGTATTTCTTTTAAAATGTAAATATTTCAAAAATAATCAAGGGCTTGAATTTAAAACAGTACACAACTGAGATTTGAACTGCAATTAATGTCCCCAAAGTTCATTTTGTATATTAATTATTATCAAAGGCCCCTTTGAGGCCCTGTTTACATGGAGCCTGGGTGCCCAGTCTAACCAGACTACCTGGCTAGGAGGGTTAATAAAACACATATAGCCTGCTGTTATTAGACAGTGGGTTATTTTTTGAGCAGCCACTAAGCAAGATGGTGTCATTTAGAAACCTTTAATGGCACAAAGTTATATTTTTCATCACTTGTCCACTAGTAGCAACTTGTCGATGTCTTGAGGGCTGTTACATGGCAAAAAGATCAGGGCATGTTTAAAACAAAAACTGATGAACTAGACACTACAGTTCACCTAGATATTGCTTAGGTTAGCCCCAATATCACTGACTGGAGTTGATGTTGTTTAGCTCAAAAATTGTTTGGGTAATAACTAACTGTATCCCAGATTGTTAAGTGTTAACCTGGGCAGCAATGGGCCCTTTGCAGCTGGGGTCAAGTGACCACAATTTTCCTAAAAATCTTTTATATTATGGGATATAACTTAAAGAATGCCAGAAATGGAACGAGCACATCGAAAATACCAAAATGGCAAAGTTTGAGGTCCCTAGCATTTAAGAGTAAGTTTGTACGTCAGTTTGAACTTTTGGAAAATTTAGAGTACATCTATGGAAATTGCTGGAGAGCAAGGCCTTGCTCTCCAGCAACTTTTTCCTTACAAATCTTTTCAATTTTTTTAAACCTCAAACCGTCATAAAATCTCATTTTTGTAATGCCAGGGCTTCAAACTTGGCAATTTTTATGTTTTCGACATGCATTTTCCATTTCTGGCATTCTTAAAGTTGCAGCCCATAATTTTATGAAAAGTAGGTCACGTGATGGCTTAGCTGCAAAGGGCCTATTAAGTGCCCCAGGAAGGTGGGCTACCATGTCTAGAATAGCCAGGTCACCCTCCAATTGTAAACTGAGGCACTGCCTTAAGAGTTTGAGTCACAAGTTTTGGAGACCAATCATAATGAAGATCTAATGTAGAAATCATGATTGAATTCGGAATCAAAAAAAACAATGATTATCAACATGCATTTCTCTATCTTTTTTATAGAAGTATTTTCACAAAAATCTCTCCATATAATGTTAACATAAGGATATATGTATTTGATTTGCAGGACAGATCATGGTTGGTCCCATTACTGTACAGCCTAAACCCAACCCACTCTCTCCTGATTTCATAGATTTTATCAACAATGCAGGGGGGAATGGATTCATTATAGTTTCTTTTGGGTCTTATGTACAAACAGTTATTTCTAAGGCAAACGATTGACATCATGGCCTCAGCTTTTGGAAAGTTGAAGCAGAAAGTTATATGGAAGCTCAAAGGTAACAGTATTTGCTTGCACTGTACATTTTTTATAATATGTAGGTAGATTTAGCCAAGCCTAAAAGTGGAGCTCCAGATTGTAATAGGGTAACCTGGCCTGAGGCTGTGATCCAATCAAAAGCCAATACCTGTACAGCGATCAACCTAAAAAGAAACATGTGACCTCAATAAGCTCTAAACTTGAGCCCATGATATGCTCATGTGATACTGGTCAGCAGATACCTACTTTTGACAGGTGTTAATAGGCAATTTGCATAATGGCGTCATTTAGTTTACAACTAACAGAATCCTTCACTTTTTCGGTTTCTTATGGTAATTGGAGCAGTTGCTATTTTAAACCCCACCTGGAATTTAAAATTTAAATAGTAAAAAAGAAAAAGGAAAGGAATTCTAGATCACCTGGTAGTTGTAGCCAAATGACAACAATGTGCAAATCTGCTATTTCATGACTTAATTGATCAGTCCAATTATCAAACATTTACACTGTAAACTAAGGCTTCCTTTATAGCTGCCATGTTGCATGACATTGCGTACACATAGCCATGATGACTATGAAAAAAGCAATTCATGGGCACCTATAAAAGTATGGTGCTCCGCATGGCCTTCCGAGCCACCGGCGCTCCGCTATAAATAAATGTCAACTTTTTGTGGTTGGAGCTGATCTGACTTCCACATTGTTTGCTACTTGTCAAAATCTTTTTCTCTCCTTTCATGTTCTAAGGCTACATCCCTTCGTTTCTCAATGCCAATATCAAAGCAGTGTCATGGTTACCTCAGAATGATCTGTTGGCTCACAAGGACATCAAAGCTTTTGTCTCCCATGTGGGACACCATAGTCTTTATGAGTCAGCGTACCATGGTGTACCTCTGGTGGCTTTTCCCTTATTTGGTGATCAGCCTTCTAACGCCAAGAAAGTAGAGCATTTTGGACTTGGAATAGCTGTGGATCACCAAACTGTGAATGCCCCAGCAATTGTTAGAAGCAATAGAGCGTGGTTGTCAATGAACCAAGGTATTGATAGCTTTGTTTTATTTGTTAATTAGGTAGTGTAACGATTACCTCAGCTTTCGGAGATTTCGTCGCTAGCGGCTGCAAACTCACAAGGATGCTCTTTAGAAACATTTGAGTAAACTTAACCTCTCACAGTGAAATTGTTTTCAAAGATTGTAGTATTCTAATTATAATGATTTAAACCTCATTTCTAGATTTTAAAACCGAAGCCATGCGCATTTCTCAGTTGATGAAAGACAGTCCACGGACCCCGCTGGAGAAAACTGGTGACTGGATAGAGTATGTACTCAGACATGGTGGAGCCCGGCACCTCAGAGCTCAAGTGTTTAACATTCCTTGGTATCAGTACTACCTACTTGACCGTTATAGCTTTTCTTGTTGCCGTGGTGGACATTGGTTGTCATGGTGATAAGATGGACATGTAGATGCATTTGTCGCGTGTGCTGTCGACAGAGTAACAACAAAGCAAAGGAAAGAATGAACTGTTTTTAGTTCTATACATTTAGAAAATGAGGAGCTCTTGTTTTTGTCACATTGCTTTAAGGGCGGTACGTTTCTAAAGAAACTGTGGTGCTGCGTCGGTGGGAGTATTACAAGATAATTTGGTTTTATCAACTGGGTTGATAATGTGAATTGGCCACTGTAGAGATTCGGAAGCTGACGTTTCGAGCGTTAGCCCTGATATTTTCGAATCCGATGACGTGGCAAAATCGTGTCTAGTCTCTTACCGAACAATCAACCAATAAGGCGGCACAACGTGTAGGCCTGCCCAGTTTCTCTAGAGTGAATTCGGATACCAACGGATGCTTGTGGAGAGGCGAATTCGATTTGAATACGCTACGACGGTAGGGACGGGGAAATTTTTGACCCGGAAAAACAAAAGCGGATTCAAAAATATCCGGATACGTGAGGACGGGGCTTGAAAAAAAAAAACCGCCAAAAAAACAGCTTCCAATGATGATTATTAGACTTCACGCTGTAAGTTGTCTTTGGAAATTTGTAGTTCTTTACTTGCGCTCACCCTTAGTTTTAATAATTTCGAGGTTTTAAGATCAAGAAACTGTTTATGTCCTTATATCCATTGGCATCTAAAGGCCTGTTTACAAGGAGAGAGAGGGTTGTAATTTTAATAAGCCCATAACCCTAGCAAGTGGGTTAACCTGACACTCGCACATTTTTTTTCGTCGGGTTTACAAGGGAGGTTGGGTTACCCGGGTAGGCAGGTAACCCTATGAGTGTAACGACCCATTAAGTTGTCCCGGGTTGTAGGGTTACCCTACCTGTGAAATTTTGCTTGGAAACCCGGGCTATCTTTTGCGCTCCAGCTAGGGTTAACCCGCTTGCTAGGGTAGCCCTCCCTCCTTGTAAACAGGCCCTAAACATTGCTCCAAAACTTCGGAAAAAACGTAAGAACGTTGAACTATTTGCCCAAAAAATTCTTACAAGTTGCCCAAATTTTTACGAAACAGTGGAAAGGAAACGAGGGTCATACGATGCACTAACAATGGCTTACATATGAAGTGCAAATATTCTTAGATATAAATATTTCATATGAGCACAAAAAAAACTTAAAAACTTAAAAGAAATAGCTGTCTCTGCCATTTCGACGACCGAAGATATCAATGATACGATCTATGTCGTTTTGACTACAGAGTTGGCATATGCCCTTGCCGAATGTTAATAAGTGCAATGTTGCTGACACGTTGTTGCCCCATGGTGCTACAGAGGTAAGTATTCAATCGGTGCAACGCACTGAATGATCGCTGTGCTGACCACGATGTCGCAGGTATCACTGCAAGGATATGCATCACCTTAGAAAACTCTGGAAATATATCGAGTAGATCATTCTCGTGCATTGTCTCTAGCAATTCACACGAGAAGTGGTTGCCTAGCACGTGACTCAGATCTTCTGAGAGTCTCCAACTTTTGATCCCCTTTACTAATGACCAGAAGCTCGCCACGTGCTAGGCAACCGGTATCTCTTGAGAATCGAACTGGTTTTACAATGCCAACTTCAGGTAAAAAGTAGAAAATATCTATTTATTCAAAAAAGAGCTTGAAACATCTTTAAAAAACTGGCTTTGCCGAAATTTCTCTTGCTGCCCTAAAAATCTGAGATGCCCCCCAATTTTTTTTTGGGGGGGGAAGGGGGGGCGAAGGCAGGGGCTGCAGCCCTCCTCGCCCCCTGGCCCGTACGCCCATGTTTGTAGCAAACCTCAGTGACAGATGTTTCTGCTGGTTTCCGCTGGCCGCCATACTGGTGCAGGCTAATCTCGATGGGCTAGGGCTCCAGCATGACGTCTCCATACAAATCTCGAAAAATTTGGGGGAAAATTTACTCTGCATATTTTTCATAAGAAAAATTGCTGTGACTTGAATCCTGCCGAGAGTCTGCATATTTACTTTCTTTCTTTTCTCAGATTCTAGACTTAATCTATGGAATGGTTTTGATTTCTATTTTGATCTATTTTGAACGGCGTGACACTGAAAACTAGTAATAGCTTTTTTTTTACATCAAAACTAGGACCTGTATAGCTGAACGCACTTGCTCGATTTTCCCCCATGGCTTCCCTTGCACGATTTTTGAGTTATTTTTTTGTAAAAAAATACCTCTTAGTCGGCGCGTGGGATATGTTATGGGCGGGTGGATCATGGTTCATGGATGTATGTATGTCACACCAATCAGATTGGATCTACTATTAAACACCAATCAAATTTCGTGTTATAAAGGTAAATGGTATGTGAGAAGATTTGATCCCGATACAGTTGAGAACAGCCATATTTATTCTTCTGTAAAAGAGGAGGAAGTATTCATATATTGGGTTTACCTGGACATTTTCTGTGGGTTATGCTGAGGATTTTGTAGGCGGGTTTGATAGTCTTTAGCAATTGGATAATCAGTCAAAGAAAAAGAAACATAGGGTTCAGGATATAACTGCAAGCACGCGATGAAGGGCGAGCTTTTCCCATTATATAAGGTTTTGAATAAAATGAGTGTTAGCTGCTCTACTACTAATGTTGATGTGGTTGCTATGGTAGGAACAATTGTATTTAAGGGGGCGGAATGCACTAGTGGGAATGCGAAGACGTTGTGACAAGGTTCAAATCGTTTGCGTGTTGTAGTGAAACCTAAATATTGCTGCAGAGTCGAGGGCGAGTCGTTAATTTCAGCATCCATTGATCATTTTCAGTGATAATTTTCAACGAGACAAGCGAAGAGACTACGATTAATTTCGTCAACAGAACAAAAAGAAATTAGTCTGTGACGATTTTACATTTATAATGGTACTTGTTCACTACTAGGAAGAGAAGATACGTTATACATGAAACTTAATCTTTTCTCGTCAATGTTATCAGGGTTTTCGCTTTATCACATTAATAGCCAGCACCAAGAGACTATGAGGTGAGAGAACACATCCCCGTGCCCTATGATAATCTTTTTCAATCTATTTTAAGCTTTCAAAGTTATTTTTAGTCTAGCTCCCATGATCACGCAGGCAATGGCCGCGGTCATGAGATTGTGTCCATCTAAATAAGAAATTGAGAATTTAGCGGGCTAAGAGAAAAAATAAGTTTGTTTTGAACTGCCACACTAGCTGCATTGCAAATCATTTTCAGAACTTGGCAGGAAAATTATACGTGCTTCTCCGAAGTCGTAAAATAGAAGTCGTGTCATTCGCCAGAATGGATAATGAATGATTAACACAAAGTGCGAAGACTCGAATTTCTAACCTGCTTGAAAGTCGTTTCTCGGAAAGTGCCGAAAGGATTGAAGCGAAAAGGCATCTCTTTCGAAAGGTATTTTAAAGCGCAAGACAAGTAAAATATTTGTTTCGAGTTTGTTAGAACTTTCGCTCCAAAAAAAACGTTGCAAATGTTTGCATATTTAATTTCGGAAGTGCTGTGTAATATTTACCACGTTTGCATGACTGCGTCGAGAAAAGGTGCTTCTCCGGACTTACTGCGACGTTTGGACCAATAGAGGTCTATTTAAAGAGCATTTTCAAAGCGCTAGGCAGAAAAATTATCTTCTATGTGTTTAACCTAAGTTTACTTCGAAAATAAGTCTTGTGATTTCTTGCATGACTTATTCCCAAGAGGCGCCATACCGTGACTGCCGATTAGAATTGCATTCCAATAAACACGCACGGAAGTCATTTCTCGAAAAGTACTGAACGGATTAAATTGAGAAACATCTCTTTCGAAAGGTTATTCAAAGCACAGGGCAGCTGAATACTAGGTTTCCATTTGTTAGAACCTTCGGTCCGAAAATCCCGGTGCAAATGTTTCCATATTTAATTTCGAAATTGCTGTGTAATATTTACCAGACTTTAAATGTCCGGGACGAAAAAAGTGCTTCTCTGGAACTAAGAAATCATTTGGATCGAGAGAGACCTATTTGGAAAGCCTTTTGAAAGTGCTGGGCTAGAAAATTATCTTCTATGTGTTTATCCTGATTTTTACTTCGGAAATAAGTCTTGTCATTTCTCTGCATGACTGGTTCACATTAAGCGCTCTAGCTACTGACAAGAATTGCATTCATAACACGTTTTAAAGTCGTTTCTCGAAAAGTACTGAACAGCCTAATGAGAAAAGGATCTCTTTGGAAAGCTCTTTTAAAGCACCAGACATGTACAGTTAGGATTATTCTTCCTCTGACTTTACGAAATGCGCTTCGAAAATTCCGGCGCCAGTGTTTTTTGCATATTTAATTAACTATTGAAATTGAACCTCAATGTTATTACGTTATTTAAATTGGCCAATCAGGTGTCTTTCCTAAAATAGCCTCGCAGCTTGATCACGCGCTAAAATTAGATTGAAAAAGATTATCATGGGAAGAGGCCCATGTATGGGGGATGTGTTCTCTCACCTCATAGTCTCTTGCCAGCACTAATTGTAGAAGAAGAAAAAGAAAATTTCTTGTTTAAGATAACTTAAGTGAGGTATATGAAGTCTTGGGAGTTCTATGATTGTATTAAGTTCAAGAACTTTGGTGATTGAATAATAGACTGAGATGTATGTTGCCGCTTTGAGATTTTTAGTCCGGTTTGGAGGGGATTGTGACAGTTACATAATATACATTGGTTTGTTTCAGTGTAATGGTGGCTAGTTTTGAACGAGATGAGTTTTGCGTTCTGAAGTAGTTCATGAGCCGGTAGTAAACAAATTGGAAGAGATTTTTTATTTCAGGTTACAAAGGGTTACTTGATACCATAGTTAATAGAGGGGAATGGTTATGAAACTCGACAAAGTTCTTTGTTTTAGGTTTTTGTTCGCTTTTTTGGCTTTGACGGTGCACAAAATACAATAGTTGTTTACTCCGTTCTGAGAAACTAACCAATAGAAACGTGTTGGTTACATAATTCATGCGTAGTGTATGAGGGCAAAACAAAAGATTGTGCACTGTCGTGGACCTTCCAACATAAATCTCGCCATCTTTGTTTACCCCTTTGATGTTTGCCGGGCTTCATAACCAGTCCCCTATATTAACTATGTTGATACTTTTTGTTTTTCACAACGAGTAAATTAAATTCAATTAGAGGTCACGAATCGTCGCTTCTAGTTCATAGGACATGTTTAATAGAGGAGACGAGACTAGGGGATGAATCGTGAGCACTTGTTTCCCCGAGATGTTGGCTATTTTTAGTTACAATTGGTAACTTGACACGTCTGTTTTTCACAAGGGAGTAAATTCAATGGAGCTGACGAATCATCACCACTTGTTCCCATGAAATGTTTGAACAAACAAAACGAGATATTGCTATTTTTAGTTACAAATGGTAACTTAACACTTTTGTTTTTCACATGGGAGTAAATTCAATTAGAGCTAACAATTTATGGCCTCTTATTCCCAGGATATTAAACAAAAAAGAAGTTAATATGTTTGGACAGCTTTTCAGTAGGTGTCTGCAGCAGCAGTTTGTGATTTTTAGTCCGGACTGGAGGGGATTGTGACAGTTACATTATATACATTGGTTTGTTTCAGTGTAATGGTGGCTAGTTATATGAACGAGATGAGTTTTGCGTTTTGAAGTAGTTCATGAGTAAGTGGTTAACAAATGGAAAGACATACCGGGTATTTTATTTCAGGTTACAAAGGGTAACTTGATACTTTTGTTTTTCACAACGAGTAAATTCAATTAGAGGTCACGAATCATCGCTTCTAGTTCAAAAGACATATTTAGATTTGAAACAGTTTTAACGTTTACAAAATAAGTGGAAGCGACAATTGTTTTTTTCTTGTATGCAAATGTACCGAGATCTTTTTATTTTTAGTTACAAAGGGTAATTTGACACCCTTGTTTTTCATAAGGGAGTAACTTCAATTAGAGGTGATGAATCGTAAGCACTTGTTTCCCCGAGATGTTTGCTATTTTTAGTTAGAAATAGTAACTTGACACTTTTGTTTTTCACAAGGGAGGAAATTTAATTAGAGGTGACGAATCGTCACCTCTTGTTCCCATGAAATGTTTGAACAAACAAAGCGAGATATTGCTATTTTTAGTTACAAATGGTAACTTGACACTTTTGTTTTTCACGTGGGAGTGAATTCAATTAGAGCTAACAAGTTATGGCCTCTTGTTATTTTTAGTTACAAAGGGGAACTTGATGCTACAGTTTTTCATAAAGAGTAAATTCAATTAGAGGTCACGAATTGTCGCTTCTAGTTCGTAGGACATGTTTTAGAAGCGACGAGACTATTTAAATTTGAGACAGTTCTAACGTTTACAATAGTGTAGGTAGGTAACGATTGTTTTGTTCTTGTTGCATGCAAATATAACGAGATATTTTTATTTTCTAGTTACAAACTGTAATTTGACACTTTTGTTTTTCACAAGGGAGTAAATTCAATTAGAGCTAACAAATCGTCAGCACCTGTTTTCACGAGATGCTTGCTATTCTTAGTTACAAATGGTAACTTGACACTGTTTTTCATGTCGCAGAAATGCATGTGCGCATGTCACACCAGTCACGGTGTGGGTAGTATCAAAGAACGAATCAAATTGCCTGTTAGAAAATAAGATGATATCTGAGACGTGTCAGATTACTGTAGTTTGTTTAGTAAAACATTTTACATGTCATCGATTTAATCCTGCTATCTCCGAAACCTTTCAGTTAACAAAAAAATAACTCCTGCACGCCTTGCGTGCCTATGTTTTTTTTCTTTGCAGGAATTTTGCTCTGGAATTGCCCACCCTCTCCCTCTCAAAAATTGTCCGTTCATGTGATCTCGGGTTACAGGCCAAGGGCTCGTCACGCAATCTTTTCCCAGACAAGCGATCCTCTTTACTTTAGCTTTGGGAAGAGTGTGCGATGACCCATAAGAACGTCTTCGCAGGAGGATAATAGCCAACAGAACTTGACAAAAATCAGATGCAATCTGGAGGAATTCTGGCCCATTTCCCAAGACCAAGATGAGTCTCCAATATCGAGAGACACTGCACTAATTACGGGGTGGGGGCTGGGAGTGCGCTGAACGATGACCAACGCAGAACGCTAGGGGGCTGAGTAAACATGAAAGAAATGGCGCCTTTATTGCTTGTTGTTTCACTTTTGATGATGAATTCTGCTTTGGCGGCCAGAATCATAGGCATTAGTGGAGCGTCTTCGGGATCTCATTATTTCGTAGTGAAGAAAACAATGGAAGAGTTATCGTCACGGGGACATGAGGTTTGTAAACCTTATGAAGTTAAGATCATGCAAGCAGAGCTTTCCATTACGAGGTTTTTCGACCTTTGATCCGTTGTAACAGTCCGCGAGTACGAAGCCTATGTGAGGAAAACCTCGATCTCTCTTTATACGTCTGCAATATCGACAATTCCTTATTTCTTCTTTTTTTTAATGAACCCTTATAACCTTATGTAAGATTATCTGACACTTTAGATACTTGACCTTGAACGGTACGGTTCTTGACAAGGTTGCCAGGGCAAGTGATTTGTGAGGTTTGCAAAGGTTTTGGGGATCAAAGTTTTTTTACTTTGTCTTCCCTGGAGGCCGGGGCCAAGGGTTTCCACCATCTTTCCCCATCGTATCTGAGGCGGATCTTTACCAACACCTCAAATGTACATTCACACAATCTCAGAAATAAATTATTATGTCCCCAGACCCAGAACTGAGTCTGCAAAAGGGACCCTACATTACAGAGGATCTGTTCTGTGGAACAAGATTCCCTCAGAGATTAGAAAACTGCCTAGTTTGAATGTTTTTAAAACTTCATTTTATGGGAAAGATTTTTCTAATACACCATGACCCATTGTAACTCTTATTATTCATAATGTAGGTTTTTTTTATTTTAACATTATAGTCAATAGTTCCTTAGAGTATTTTAGTCTAGTTTTAAACACGATTCCTAGGAAGACCATGTAAAATGATACGATTTCGTGTATAAATAAAGATTGATGATGATGATGATGATGAAAGGTGAACCTCTTAAACCCCCCTCTCAGCCAGGGGGTGGGGGGGAGGTTAACTTCCTGTAATGGCATATACAGAGAGGCCATGCCCAAATGGTGTTAGTATCTTTTTCAGTTTTGAGGCATGTGAAAGGGTAGGGATTGCATGATGTGCAAAAGGTATGGGGCTAGACCTCATCAATCCCCATATAGAACTTTGTAGGGTGCCCCTCCCCCCAGCCTCACCCATGGGAACAGATGTCAGGTTGCGCTGAACTGTTAAGTTATATACTTTAATGATTATCACATTCTTGCTTTATCATGTAGGTGGTTCTTGTAAAGCCCTCCAATGAGAAAGAATCAAGATCAGAAGAAAAGATCCCTCACAAGACGTACCCAGTCCCATTTGATTCTACTTTTATTGAGGAATTTGTGGTAAAAATGGCAATTGAAGAGGGAATTATTAAGGCATTGATCAAAATGAATGAACTGCAAAGAGTTGCATGTGACCAGCTGTTAAATAACACAGAACTACTTCAATCTCTGAGGAATTTTGACTTGGTGGTATATGAAGGAGCTGCTCTATGTAGTGTGTTAGTCGCCGATCTTCTTGGTATTCCTCGCGTGATAATATTTCCAGTTTCACCAAATGTTCCAACATCTCCATTTTTCCAGATACCCCTTCCTGTGTCATATGTTCCAATAGACATGACTAGCTTTACCAGTAAAATGTCCTTTACACAGCGTCTTATGAACTTTGGAGTATACATCTTTTCTTCATTTGCAACACGTTTTATGTTTGGCACCTCCATGAGCCCCCTCAAGGAGAAGTACAACATCACAGCTGATATAAGCTACTATGAGGCTCTTGCAAATTATGAACTGTTGATCATTGAAGCAGATTTTGCTCTTGAATATCCACAACCACTTCTGCCAGGTTTGCATAATGTGTGGGTCCAGAAAATGTCCATACCCACATTGGATCATGACTGTAGGTAGATTGGTTGATATACAGTCTAGAAATGACTGTTAACTAGTTGGTTAAGTGTCAGTTGACAAACAGTCAAAAGTCAATCAAGTATCAATCCAGTATTGGTCGATATGTCGGTTGTTACTAAACTAACACTCTATTAATTGGCACACATGATAACGGTCGAAGTATTGACACTCGCAGCCGAATACACAGCTGATATACTGGCCATTACAGTAATGAGGTCAAGTGACAGTTGAGTATCAGTTAAGTATCATCAGTTGAATATCTATCGAGCATCAGTCAAGAGTTGATCTATATGTTGACCAACACCCAGCCAACCCTCAACTGGCACTCAACTCAATGGATACTCAACTGACTGTCGGCTGATATGTTGGCCACATATTGGTCGACACTTGGGTGATACTCGGCCAACCTATCAACCGAGTGTCAACCGACATTTATCCTACAGTAAACATGATCCCCCATATCAAGGATGGTCATTGGAAATTTCGAGTCGGTGGGTGCTCTCAGAAGCCAAATTGTTTAAGGGAAAGTATGAAGTTGAACTGGAAATTAAAGGGGGAGTGGGTACGGTACAAACCAAATAACTATCTTTGGTGGAGGTATGGATATTTTATGGAACCTCACAATGTATTTCTTTTAAATATAAATTTTTGAAGATCATCAAGGGCTTGAATTTTAAAAAGTGAGATTTAGGGAGCAATTTTCCCGGCAACGTTCATAATTTATGTATAATCATCATCAATCTCTAGGCTGCTTGAAGATCCCGTTTACATGGAGGCAGGTTGTCCCGTCTAACTGGGCTACCTGGCTAGAATGGTTAAAAGATACCCTGCCTCATTACATAAAACTCACCTATTATTAGTATGTTAATAAGAGGCTGATAAAGCAAGACAAACAAGATGGCATATATGGTAGAAACCTTTTGCCAAAAAGATTTATTTTTTTATCAATCATTCTGCAAGCTGAGCCACTTTTCACTATCTTGAAGGCAACTATTTTGCACTTTTAACTACTAACTGAGCATTAATAAGTCAGCAGAGAAGTTAACATTTTTTTAAAAGCTGCCTTGGAATATACCAGTGATGCTGCTTTTGTGGCCTTCTTGCCTCAGCTAGCCAAGGTATTAACCTGGCACAAAGATAGTGAAATAATGATATGTCACTATTGTTAGCCTCAATAACACTCAGGTTTGCCTATAATCACACTGATATAATACCACTGATTGGAATAATATCTAATATGATATCACTGATTGGATTGATGGTAGAGAGTAGGGTGCCCCAGGAAGGCAGGCTACGATGTCTGGAATAGCCATAGCCTCTTCTAGGCATTCAGTTGATTGGTGATGTGTAGCGCAAGCGTTTCCGGGGGCTTGGGAGCAAAGAAAAACTCAGGAAGAGGGTTTTCAGTGTTTTGCCCATGCCAAAAATGGGGCAAGAGCCAAAATAAGAAAGAGGGATGAGGGAGAGCCCCCCTTTACTCACTCTATTCCTCTATTTCCTCCAGAACCCCATGGAAATGCTTGCTATGCAGGCTCAATATGGTGCTGCACTTCTCCCTTTTTTTCACTCACCCTTTTTTTAACACTGTGCCCAGCAAACAACGCCTAGAAGAGGCTAGAAGTTTTCAGGCCCTAAAAGTTTGAGTCACAAATTTTAGAAACCATCACATTTATATCGATGATGTAAATCGATGATGTAAATCGTCTTTTTCTAAGAATCTTTTCCTATAGTCTGAAGAATTCTCACAAAACCGCTCCACAATGTTAACATAGATGTATTTGATTTGCAGGTCAGGTCATGGTGGGTCCTATTACTGCACAGGCTAAACCCAACCTACTCCCCCCTGATTTTATCGATTTCATCAACAGTGCAGGAGGGAATGGTTTCATTATTGTTTCTTTTGGCTCCTATGTACAAACAGTTATTTCTAAGGCAAAGATTGACATCATGGCCTCAGCTTTTGGAAAGTTGAAGCAGAAAGTTATATGGAAGCTCAAAGGTAATATTTTTATCAAATTAAAATAAAGTTAAGATAATTTTTTGGTGGGGCTGATCTGACTTTCACACTGTCTGCTACTTGTGATAATCTCTTTCTTTCTTTATGTTTAAAGGCTACATCCCTTCATTTCTCAATGCCAATATCAAAGTAGTGTCATGGTTACCTCAGAATGATCTGTTGGCTCACAAGGACATCAAAGCTTTTGTCTCCCATGTGGGACACCATAGTCTTTATGAGTCAGCATACCATGGTGTGCCTGTGGTAGCTGTTCCCTTATTTGGAGATCAGCCTTCTAAGGCTAAGAAAGTAGAGCATTTTGGACTTGGAATAGCTGTGGATCACCAAACTTTGAATGCCGAGCAACTGTTAGAAACAATAGAACGTGTTGTCAATGAACCAAGGTATTGAAAGGTTTTGTTTCATTTGTTGAGTAGCGTAAGTTTATCAGTCAGGTTTCGGAGATGTTAGCTGCAAGCAGCTGCAGTTCATAAGGATATTCTTAATAATAATTATATAAATTTTGCCTAGCCTAAAGTCGGAGCTCTTGGGCCGGGTTGTTCAATGCCCAATTATGCTAACCCAGGATGTAAGTGAGAATTTCGATTTGGGTTTTGTAACCTTGCGCTGAGGTTTTCTGTTTACATTGTTTGGCCTTTTGAGTTTGAGTAATGCCAAGCGACACAAAACAGTGAAAACATTTCTTTCGGGTAAACTGTAACGTAAGGATCACTTGTACAAACAGCAGTGGAGTGAAGCCGGATCTTGGTTTAGATTAGGATCAGCAGTGAAAAAAAGATTTTACGATAACTGCAGATATCCTCGCGCGCTCATTGGCT
>JAHPZR010018735.1:0-10000 GCA_019787425.1 Platygyra sinensis | reverse complement strand
GCTGATTCTACGTGGGTCGATAAATCGTGGCGGAGACGGCGGAGACAAACTTTGATGAATTCAAAGGAAAAGATTGCGTATTCGTGGCGGATTGGTTGAAAACCAAAGGCCTACACAAGCTGTGTTCCGTATTTGAAGGTGTTTAAGAACGATTTATTGCGTTCGACGAAATGGAACGCAAGCCTAATTTTGTTGCGTGACTATGCAGAGTTAGTTGCCCTGTGTAAGGTTATAGTCTGGAAAATCCACATTCCTGTAAGGACACAAAAATGGCCACCCCGCTTAATTTTTGCAGGGGCATGTCACGGCAAAGTTATTAACTATGTCACGGCATAGTTATTGCCCCCGCAGGGTTTTGGCCCAGAGGCCAAAACCCGAGGAGGCATTACAGTCTCCCCCGCGTATACGTATAAAGAATGTGTGAAATATTGGTGTAGTATGCGAATCAATCCCGATTTGATGAAACTAGGCGCGCACGGTGGTCCCGGTTAATTTTTCAGTCAGCTCGCAAGGTAATGCTACATGGGTAATTCTTGCAACGAGATCGAGGAAGATATTATTTGCTGCACGAGGAGGAGAGGATCTTGTCAAAATATATTTTAGGACTGGTATCTGTCGTCACAGTGATTTCTTCATATCTTGAATTCAAAGGTTATTCAGCAGTACCAGATTGAACTGTTTGGTACTGAAGTTGATTTGTCGGACACATATCAGCAACGGGGTCGACAGACTCGACCCAATTAAACACCACACGTATAAAGATCACGTTTATTTGGATCGCTTATTTTTACTGAGTAATCTTACGTGGCGTAGAGCCCATGTGACGGCTGCGTTGACTGGCAGGGATCCAAATGTAAAAGTAAATGTTTTGCGGCGTTTTCATTTAGGACAAAAAGTTTGACTCTAATTTGCATATATGGCAACTGTAACGCGATACTTCTGTTTACATGTACATCTCGGAAAATAAATCTCGACTTCTGTTTTGCTTTCGAGATACGTTTCAGGCGCGGATCCATACCGATTTCCACCGTTTTACGGAAATCGGTCAGAATTTTCATAAAAAAAAAAGATATGTATATGTTTTTAATAAAAGTAAACTGCAAGTTAAATCTCGAAAATAGTTTCAGTTGACATTTAATTTTTATTTATTTTTTTTTTGCCAATTACCTGAAATAGACAAGAGTCATAGACACGTTCTAGCGGCAAAATGTTACGAAGCACGAGGTTACATACGAGAGTTACAGGACTTGCCTTGTTGCACATTCGTTACAACATGGACATTGACGAAATGATTCCGATACCGATTTGCAAGGCTTCGTCAGAGGAGAATGGATCTGGCAAACATATTGTCTGACCGACTTATAAAGCCAGAAAAGAGCACTTTAGGTAGTTAAAATTAGAAAAATTCCCGGGGGAGCATGCCCCCAGACCCCCCTGGGAGCTTGCGCCGTCGGCGTTCTTTTTGCGGTAAATCGGTCAATATTTTTCCTAGATCCGCGCCTGCGTTTGCTCGTAGAGTCCTTGTATATCAAGACAAATGATTTGTTTCAGTATCAAACTAGAACAACAGAGTGGTTTGATATTTTTTTTCCAGAATGCACTTCGTGAAAGTATTATGTAAAGAGTATCATGTGGTAGAATGAGTTCACACACTCACACGTTCAGAATGTGTTGGTTTAGTTAACTTATTTGTTGATTCTTTGAATCATATTTATGATAAGATGCCTAAGTTACTTGAACAGTGTGAGTGATATAGTTTACAAAAAAATATAAATTTTCAGTTCATACAATAAATAATAGTTTCCTTTAACGCAGTGGAATTTTTATAAGAATTTTATACCCTTGACGGATAAAATAGAAGCGGAGGCAGATTTAGTGTGAACTATTACTAGTCAACTATGGTCATGGCCTGTAAACTGGTACCGTAAGTGAGAAATGTGACGAATATGTGAGCACGTGAGCAGGCTATGTAAACTTTGGTCCTTTGTTCAATGTGCTCTCGATCTTAGAGGTAGCGTTGGATTCTTTCGTCGTGGAATTTTGAGGCTAAGTAGTATTTATATTCAATAGTCCTTTCCAGTACACTCTCTTTTTTATATAAGAATGTTGTTTTTCTGGCCCAGGCTGAATATTCTTATTTTTCTACCGATTTTGGGCTGAAAATATTCTTGTATTATTCTTAAATTATAGCTTATGATATTTGCCATTTTAATGCTTTTTTTGCGGTTTAGTTTATATCCTTTGTGCTGAATACTCTACATATGTATTACATGTACCGTTCATCGAACTGTCATTAGCGTTGAACATTTTGCTATAGCTAGTGCTGGTTCTTTCGTTTTGTTTGCTAGTTTCGCCGTTTAGAGAAACTTGGGAATAATTTTATATGGTTAAGTTAAAAACATAAAATTGTATTGTATTTACAAATGTTTCAACGCACAAAATTATATCTATCCTATCCAAAATCTCAGCCTCGGCTTTATTCTTAAAATATTCTTAAAATTTCGCACATTTCAGCGTCGACATTCTTATAAAATATATTCTTATAGAAAAAAAAGAGTGATATGATGTTATTTAAACGTTCGTTCGGGCTCACGATGAGTTTGATTATTTTATATATTCACGAACACGATCGCCTGGGCTTTGGGATGTTAACTGTGCAAAGCGCTGTATTAAATCCCCGGGCTGTATTTGATTGCATTTGTGGATTTAGTTCCAATTGCGGCAGAAAATGTCAGTAGTATCCGGTCGAATATTATTGGTAATCAGTGGAAGAGTACTCTGAAGGAAAGATCCATAATAGTGAACCTGAACCAGGAAACGGAAATGTAAATACTGTGTACTTTGTTAATCCGGCCAGGGGAAATACTCGAATTGGTCGCACGGAGTTTGTTTACGCGATGAACGAGCACGCGATTGCAAATGTTTACTCAGTTATATTTGAGCTTCCTGCTTAGAATAATGTTCGTAAAAAATATACTTTTACAAATTAGCTTTTGCGCTTAAAGATCCTTAAACATTACAAGTCAATGCGACATTATTTAGCACGAAATTTGAAAGTTGATGTAAATTCTTTAGTCCTATTAAAGTTGTGAGTCTACGGAAACTCGCGCCGTCACGCAACGCAGTCATCAATCAGACTGGCATGGACTTTGTCACTGAAATATTTTTCTGTAAAACCCCGGTTGTTGATGAAAAAAGGTTGGTTTTTAGAGGTTGAGAGTCAGCTAGGGAAATCATTTAACGTATATGTATAAACATTTATACGGCGTCGAACGCACTCTCGTAATCTTTCTTACTATTAGTATCTAAAATATATAGATATGTGTAGTCCAGTCCTAGAACTCTCCTTTTTTCCGGCCCCATATTGGGGCTTAACCCGGGCGGGCGAAAGAAGAGTTCAGGATAACTTGCATGCGCATGCTCAGAACGCCGCCATTTTTTCCCCCCAAATAGGGGGAAAAACCATGTTTGGAATAACTTTCCAAATTTGGCTTGTGGCGCGACTTTCTGAATGATAATATACAAGCAACAATTTCTGCATTGAGATTGATTAAAAAACATGTCAATTAATCACAAATCAGTGGAATGTCACGTGTACCACGCTAAACCACATTCGATTTGTTTTTAATCACAATATCAAAGATAACGGAAGAAATCTTTGCCAAGATTTGTTGACAATTGAAAACACCGACTCGGACTTGAAAGTGCACGCGCTGCATTATGCAAATGAACTACTTGTACGCGTCAGACTTTCCTTTCAAAATCTTTTGCAAAGTCGCTCAACATACAAAAACAATACGAAAAAAATGTTTGGGAAAAGAGTAATGACGCGTACTCGTTGTCGATAAGAGTACAGACCACGATAAACCATATTTCGATTTTTACGTTTTTATGTTTTTTACGACAATATCAACGTCAAAGAAAATGTTTTCTTTCAGAGCGCGAGCTGAAAAAGGCATTGCGTGACACATTGACGCGAGCGGCGTGGTTGGTACCTATTAATTTTTGATTGGTTCGTTCTGAGCATGCGTATGCAAGTTATCCTGGACTCTTCTTTCGCCCGCCCGGGTTAAGCCCCAATATGGGGCGGGAAGAAAGGAGAGTTCAGGGACTGGACTAAGATATGTGTTCTCTGATAAACCATGTTATTATACATCAGACTCACTATGAAAAATCTGATTGGTCGAGAGCATTCAATCAATTCACAATAGCTTGTGAAGTTGACGTGATAAATGCAATATCTGCTGCAGATATTGCATTTCAACGTCTGCCTGGTTACTAAGCCCCTTGGAGTGTTCTCCTCAGAAACAAAATGGCGGAACGCTTCGCTTCTGTTTCTGAGGATGAATTATTTGAAAAATGGGCTCTTACTTCGTGTAGAAGACACAGCTGACGTACAACAATAGAAGACAAAAGGACAAAAAAAGGAGGAAAACCACTGATGGAGACAATAGGTTTGTTTAGTGGCGTTCTTTTGTTTAGTGTACTGTGTCTTCTACCCGAAGTAAGAGCCGAAAAATATATAATAAAACAATTATTGAATTCGGTTTGCGCATGATATCATGAATGATCAAAACCTCGTGTCTGTGTTATCTGCCGAAGCCGAAGGCTGAGGCAGATAACACAGACACGAGGTTTTGATCATTCATGATATCATGCTCAACCTCGTCAAATAATTGTTTATTAACATGCACAGCTTCCGAAGCATTAAAACAGTAATCTGGTAATTTTCCCGGGGATGGGGCATTTGTACAGCTTTTTGGCCCGATGAGGAGGGGATTTGAACAAAAATTTTCCAAAAATTCAAATGCCCGGGGGGTTGCCCGGGGGGATGTTCAAGCCTCGATTTAACTGGTACATAAATATGGGAAGAAATATTAGGGACTCAGGCTAGTATCCACTCAATAGAAGGTGTCCGCTTAATATGGGGTACGGTTAATACAGGTTTCATTGTATTGGTCTGACAGTAAATAATGTTTTATTTTTTTGTTTCCTCGAGCAACGCTCTCGGAAAACTGTTCGCCTCTCGGAACAGATAATGTCCGCGGACAAATACCCGAGCTTGTTTTCGCGCCAAATGGTGGTTATTGCTTATATGTTTTTGATGTAAAAAGTATTATTGCTCTAGCCGATTGCCCGCGCAAAAAAAACGTCATACACAGCCTGAGGACGAGAAAAAAGAATGGACGCCCTAGAAAATTGCAGTTACGTGCTTCATTCACGGTTGCATTACGACCCTTACATAATTAAACAAAGTTGAAGAGTTTGTCATATTTGAATAATTATTGTAGTCACAAAATGGAGTCGTTAAGTTGCCTTGTCTTGCTCCTCACTGTAAAGTCCGTTTTGTCAGCTAGAATCGTGGGTATCGGCGCTTTTTCATCAGGATCTCATTACATCGTCGTCCGGAACACCTTGCAAGAGTTGGCATCACGAGGTAGGCACCCTTAGCTGCCTGTATTCAGTACGTTCGACGCCTTCACTTATACTAATTAACAACTTGAATGATTTCACTAGCTGACGACCAATTCCTGTCTTTTGCTTAAATCAACATTTTTAGAACTACCGAGGTTTTACAGACAGTTGCAACATAACTGACAATGTCCAGTATTTTCCTGTGGATTTGATTTGCTTGTTTCATAGTCAGTTGCGTGACGGCGCTAGTCACAAGTTCAGAGCTAAAACTACATGCTAGAATAAGACTAAAATATTAACGTTTATCATCAAACTTTATGTTAAAAATTGTCATTTTTTCTGATAATATTAAAGTAACGCTTTTACATACGGGCTTGACATTTTGAATGGTCGTTTACAAGGACTACAAGAGGTTCCAATGTGCCTTTATTGAAGGAAACCTGAAAGTGATTGCTACCTGAGAGCCAAAACGCCAAAGCGTCATTTTTAATAGTTAACCATGAAGAAAAGAAAAGATTAACACGGATTACAAAGGACGATATTGAAATATTTAGGCTACACTTTTCAAGATGTGCAAGCTCCTTCGGTGGATGTCAAACATACAGTAAATATATAAAGCGAATTTCGTAAATTTAAATTGGATAGGATGACCACTTAACAAAGGTTTGACCGTATACAGTCTAATTCAAAACCGGTCGTGCATTGTCATCAGTCAAGCGTAGCCTACATTCCAATAGGCCACGTTTGATATATCAATATTCTAACATGGCTCCGAGGCTTTCAGGTCAAACTTCTACATTTGGTGTTGTTTTCTTTGTATCTAAGTCTCTTTTGGGAATTGAGGGACAAAAGAAACTTGAAAAATTTGCAATTTTGACCCGAAAGCCTCGGAGCCATGCTAGAATATTGATATATCAAACGTGGCCTATTCGTCACCGGAAGTCAACAGCAAGGTTTGGCATGAAAACGAGGCGACTCATTCTGTATTGCATTGACCCTTTGGCCTTGTTCGTATGCTCTGTTATTATACGGTTGAACCGCTGGTCCGCGATGAAAAGGAGAGTGGGCCATTTCCGAATTGTCTTTTGCCTCGATGTCAAAACGACTCTTCGCGCGAAAAGACATATGGAAATTATTTTCTCCTACAGGTTCATTTTCATGCAAATCAAACCATTTTCATCTGAAAAATTATGCATGAAGACTCTTTCTGAAACAGAGGCACCAGGTAACTTGGAAATAGCTTTCTGATTTGTTCTCTCAGCGGTCGGAATTTTGTTATACGAACCACTACGATCGAACCTCTCACGGATTAATCTCAGTAATTTCCGCGAATTGCTATTTCAGTTCATTACAAAGAATAACAATGGACATAAACGTGCAAAACTAAGATCTCGTCCAAAATTTTTCCAAGACGGGCCTCATAGTAACTCAGTAACGTGCATTCCTCTGAAATAAAAGTGACAAACTTTGTCTACTGAATATTTTTCATATGAGAACTTCAATTTTGAAATAAAAAACGGGGATGCCCAGGCTCATTAAGGAGCACTGAGGCATTGAAAATGCCTCATTTTTGCATTTTTTATGCCTATTAGAAGAACACATTCCCAGTAATAATTGTAAAATCTTTGTGACCGAGTCTCACGAGAACACGCATTAAACTACATTCAATACATTGTGTCGGACTCAAATAAACATTTTAAGTTTGATTTAGACAGAAAGCTGAAATCTTGATTAAAATTTGAACCAAACTTTCTAAATCTCTTGACATGGTTACCAAACGGCAAAATAGTAAATACCACAGTGTAGTAGCTATTTTTCTTATTCAATTTTCAGCAATAGAAATCAGATCAGTCTTTTCTCACGCAAAGCTTGTGATGGGACTGGAAAAAACGGTGGGGTGCCCATGCTCGTTGGTGGGCTATAGCCATTTTTCAACTGACAGAACTCAATATCAAGGGAAATCCGCCATGTTTTCAGTATGCGCGTGCACGAGGGCGCTCTAAACTGGAAATGACCCCATAAATTATGCGCAGAAAGGATACGCAGTGCAAATATGAGGAATGACCTTAAGCAATTACATTTTGAGCTCGAGATTTCTATTGCGTGATAGTTGACGAGGGCTTTGCCAACGATCACGCATAGGAATCGAGAGCGAGTCATCTAATTATTTTAGTATAAATCTACTAGTCGTTCAAAACTTTAAATCCTATTCACAAACACTTCGAAAACGCCAAGAAGGGGCTGTCATTACGTCTACAAGGGCACACTGCCGCACTAATCACTATAATCTATTAAACAGTTATATAATAACTCAAGTTATTCTCGCATTTTCATTGGTTCCTGGCTATGATCTATTAGAGGACAGATGCACGATTGACGTCATCATTACAAAGTTTTTCCCTCTGCCGTTTTAAAATGGCGGAAAGTTTTGAGAATAAGGATAATATTTACGTGACTGGGCAAAAGATAAGATACAAAAAAGGTCTTGCCGAGGCATTCAACAGGTTCGAGAAGCCAGAAAACGAAAGATAAAGCCGTTTCTTTTAGAAAATGATACCGAAATAATTTTCGAGCAGTCTCAGTCGGCAGTCGAGCGAGACTAAACCACGCACAAACTTGGTCTTGGTAAGCCGAAAACCATTTCTTTATCTCGAATTTAACAAACCCAGTAAACAAAATGTTTCTGAGATTAATTTATTTAAAAAATTCAACTCTTCCCAATGTCAACACAAATGTTGACAGACTGATTGATGTCAGGAATGAAACATCAAAACATCACTTCTTAAAATCGGTAAAATAAATACATAACCTTGCTTTCCGATGCGAATGGTCCTGTCCGTTTCATGCAAAGCAGCGAGCAAAGTATAGCTAACCACAGCTCACGGTTAACAGTAGCGCAGCTAAAATGTGTCTCCGACACTATATCAAGCTGATTTGAGAATCACCAACCACAGAGAGACAGAAATCTCCACCGTCATTTACGCTCCTTTCATTCAAAACTCGAATCAAATGGCCTCTAGGTTGACCGCAACCACAAGTTTTCTGAGGGTATTTTTTGAACTCCTGTAAATTTCAAGGCAACGTCCAAGCTTTTCGGCTCAAAGGGCTGCTCCGATGACAAAAACTGACTTGATTTTTCCAGCATTTTCTTCAAGATTTGTAGATTTCGCAGTTCAATTCTGCTTTCGCTGTAAGTTTTTATTCCACGAGAAGCGGCGCCCGAGTCAGCTTTGACAGTGGCGTGATTTTTCTCAACCAATCACTTTTCTTTGCTACGCATAGTAACCAATGAAATTGCTTCATTTTGTATACTAGATCACGTCAAATGGCTTTTTTTCTGTGTTCGCGAAAGTGGCGGGCAAAAGCCGGGCGGGGCAGAGGCCGGCTTTCGCTTTATGTTGAAATATTTTGAAAAAAAAGGCTTTTCGTTATTATATAAAACAAATAGATTCCATGTTGCCGTGCGTCTGATTCAGTAATAGATCACAGAAGACGCCAAAATGTGGTAAGAACATCAGTGACACACTCGGCTACGCCTCGTGTGCCACTTTTTTGTTCTTACCACATTTTGACGTCATCTGTGATCTATTACTGAACAGACGCACGGCAACATGGAATCTATTTGTTAAATAGAACGTGAATAGCGTAGCCAATCAGAGGACGGCATTCGTGATAGAACGCTAGTAGATTTATACCAACACAGAGTAGATCAGTGAGTACCGTAGCTTTTCAGTTATCTGTGCAGCGATTTCAAATGCCTCTTAAAGGGTTAAATTTTGTGAAAAAATTAGCAACATTTGGAATTATTTATGCACAAGACCTACTTCTACAAAGTATGTCGAAGATCGTTTGCCTCCGTGGACTCAACTTTGATATTTTAACTATCAACCGCTCGTAGACCATGCTGGATCACATGTGCCAATTTTTCAAAATCAGGGTACCGTTTCCACACGCTTTATATCTTTGAAAAAAAGTCGGTGACCCCCAATTATTTTTTGTAATTCTGACACAAGTAAAAAAAGTAAAAAAAAAAAATCTATCGACTGGAAAATTTTGCCGAACGTCGTTAAGTTCAAATATCGATCCGCATAATATTCAATCGGTATTTTACTGCTTCATGCATTACTGGCATTCACCAGTAAATTGTCAAAAGAGTTTTGGTAATAATAAAAACTGTCATACTTTATAACGAGAAATATTTAAACAAAACTAGGCTAAAACGCTACAATAACAAATAACAAATTATGATGAAATCTAAATAGTGACAAACTAAAACTAACAATGACTAAATTATTTAAGTTAAAATAATTATCCATCAAAATTTTAACATATATAACAAACACTAGAGGCATTGCTAATAGTAACTTGTTTAATATGGTGCTGACAACCAAAGAAAAGAGCAGCTTCGACCGTAGTTTGAAAGCCCTTCTCCCCTACCCCCTCTCCCCTCCCCCTCACCCCTTTCCTCAAAGCTGATTTTGTTCCTTATAAGAGGATTTAAACTAACAAATAAAACCCTAGGAGCAAATTGACTTTGTTTGTTCTTTTTGTTTCTTTGCTTTTTAAAGGCTCTTTCGGTCAGTTG
>JAHPZR010018734.1:35000-37402 GCA_019787425.1 Platygyra sinensis | reverse complement strand
AACTTGGTCGTCACGCAACATGACATCGAAGGTCATATCAAATCGCATTAAAGCAAGGAAATCAAAATCCACAGAACAACATGATTGCAAGCTTTTCTTTCGCCTCGACGGCACATGTAGCTCCAGTGGTCAAATTATCTAACTCAACGGGCTGAGATTTTGAGTCGACGATCACATTTAACGCCTCAACGGCGAAGAATACTACGAATGATTTGTCTGTGGTTTCGCTTTCGACATAACGCAAGCTAAAGCAGGTTGGCTTCACAGTTTCCTCTCTTTTCTTCCCGACACTAGCAAGCTGCAGTCGGCAGTTTACTCCGAATGGAAGTAATTTTGCCTAACACTTCACTGCTGCTGAATACACTGAGACAAAAAAATGATCTCATGAAGTGGGACTTGATCGATATCTTGGCACCTCCATACGCGAATCGGCAAAATTGCTCACATAAATAGAACAGCCAAACACATAAAAATCTCTTGTCTTCCTCGAGAGTCATTACTAAACCATTCATGACCTTCATGAATACTTCCACAAGTAACTAGAGACATCCATATTTCACCTCATTTATCGTGTCCTTGATTTCTAGCCGAGCTGGACTATTGCTCGAGATCGATCGATATTTCCATGTGCATTCACAAGCACCCGGAATGCCCGGATATGAAAAGCACAATCGACTGCGCATGTCTTCAATCTTACATCCGACAGAATTTGCCTCCTTCTCGCTATTATAAAGAAGAGGCAGCTGCCTCGCTAGGGCTCGCCAGCAATCACTGCTGTGGGATGATTGCTTGCTTTATGATCATTCACTCATTCAGTCTTTTAGTTGGTTGATCGGTCCACCAGACAGTCAGTCACTGTTAGTCACAGTCAATCAGCCAGTCAGTCGGTCAGTGAGTCAGTCGGTAAGTCAGTCAGTCGCTTAATCGGTCAGTCGGTCGGTCAGTCAGCCAGTCAGTCAGTCAGTCAGTCAGTCAGTCAGTCAGTCAGTCAGTCAGTCACTCTTATAGTCAGTTGGTCGGTCGGTCGGTCGGTCGGTCGGTCGGTCGGTCGGTCAGTCAGTCAGTAAGTCAATCAACCAATCGATCACTGGGTCCATCATTCCGTAGGCCAGTCAGACAGACAGTCAGTCCGTCAGTTTTATTCAGTTCTGATTAGTCAATAAATAGGTCATTCACTCAATCTATCTATAAAATTGTAACTAATATTTATCACCTTCAAGTCTCCACAGAACTTTTTGCTTCAACTTTTTGAAAGCTCTGGCCAGCATGTTTATCTTCTCTTTAGGAATAACTGACTTCACATATGTTCCAAAGGAAGTCATTATGAAGCCGTGCCTCCTGAATCGCCCACAAATTCTTGAAAGGCAGGAGAGAGCTTCCCAGACTCTTGAACTGTTATTGGTCCCACCATGATATGACCTATTAATTTTTCCAAGAGGGCACGGTAACGAATCCGGCAATCTGATTGGTTCTTAGTGCGGTCCGGATTTTCCTATCTCTGACCACAGTCACGGTAACGGCGGGAAACAGCGCGGGTGAAATTGTCATGTTCAGCTAGGTTTCGTTAATGAACTAGCGGTAATCGTTGATCTTTCCCTTTTTACACTTCCATAGACGATTAATCAACGGAAGTTTACCTCTGCCCACTTTTAAATAGCAAGGAAGGTCACTGTAAGTAGATTCAATTGAGTATTTTGTAGCTCTGAGAGTTTGTGTGGTTGGTTGTAGCTCGGCGTTGTAATGGCGCGTAATTCTGTGTTTTTCACGGCACAATTTTAAGCTAACAGAAGTCAAATGCAGTCGAGTTTAGCCTCTCTGATAGTTGCTGTAATTGAAGAGAAGTTCTGTAGAATATACTTAACGAATTTCCTCGCTTTCTGCTACTCAATTTACGGTAAAATGGTCTGATTTCGAGTGATTCGCAACGACTGATAGAGATTGTGCTTGTAGTGGCAACTTCAGTCAAACTTTGCGCGAAATTTCACTATCGGAAAAACTCTTAACTGGTGAATTAGATGCAACTAACATAAAGCAATTCAAAATAAATCTGTTAATACATCTTTCTTTGGGTAGTGTCTGAGTTTACTCGCTCGTTCGTTCGTTAGATGTTTTACGATGGTTTGTAGACGGCACGTAAACCAATTCAATAACAAAGTTGTGTAAACCCAATTGTAAGCCAAATTATCGCAGGAAAAAATAAATAAGTTATTTGCCGGCTTAGGGTCGGTCCGTATAGTGAAAAACTGTGACCTCGGGCTCGAAAATGCTGCCCTCGGCCTGCGGCCTCGGTCACAGTTTTCACTATACGGACCTCCCAGCCGGCAAATAACATATATTTATTAGAGAACCTAATAGTAGAAACGAAAACCTTTCTGAGCGATGCATTATGGTGGGAAAGCACG
>JAHPZR010018734.1:0-27500 GCA_019787425.1 Platygyra sinensis | reverse complement strand
ATGCTTAATCATAACCAAAACCTGTTTTTGATAGTTTCTTGTTGTTTCTGCTCGTTTAGCTAGTTTGCAAAAGTTTTTGTCTGACGCGTACGAGTAGTTCATTTGCATAGTGCAGCGCGTGCACTTTCAAGTCCGAGTCGGTATTTTCAGATTGTCAAGCAAAATCGTGAAAAAGATTTGTTTCGTCGTCTTTTGTGCTGAGATACTACAACAATTTTCATTAACGTTCGCCAAAAGGCTACTAACATCATGTGTTGTTTCTTTCACATAGTGAAACTTTACGCTGCGAAAATAAAATAGACAAGGAGTTTAACTCAATCGAAATCTCTATTCGAGTTTTGATTACAAGCGTCATCGTAACTTTTCTGATTATTTCTGCTGTTTTCACATATTTTCAGCTAAGCTTTTAAGACGGAATCCGCCAGACGTTGGAGTAACAAGTGGACAAAAATCTTGTACCAAGATTATTTACATTGTATTGCAAACTTCTGTAGGGCTCTTTTAATTATCTTCTCAAAACAATTCATTTCTAGCAACACCAAACGTCGAAAACGAATGTTGAACTTCGTATGAAACGCTTAAAAGTTTTGGTGAAATGAAACTGATGATGGAATTTTGCCTGTGTTTCCACAAAATCACTGAACTTTGAAATTTATTTTCTCTCGTTCCCGTGGGAAATTATTTTTCGGTGTTATTTCAGGCAATTATTTATGTATTTAGCTTTAAAAAAATGTAAAAATGACTGTAAAATATTTAAAATTACTCTGGTACAGATTTATTTTTGTCCACTAAAACCTGAAATTGCTCCATCTTCTATCGGATTTCGTCTTAATATGTTCTCAAACATTAATCAACCTTAAACATTAGAGATATAATATGAGTTTGATATACGTTTCACACCAAAGTGCGAAGTCCAATTTGTCATGTTTTACTAGCTGTGCAAAACACGCATCGGCGGGCGCTCTTACTCATCGACAACAGACAATTTAATGGATTTACACAAACAAAACTATGCAGTATCTATGGACATAAACCTATTGTCACTTATTGGGCCTAAACGCCGCTATATCCAACTAGTTCTTTTTTCTTCTGTGTTATGGAAAAGCTGTTAATCTTCTTCATATGTGAAATTTAGATTGGAGTAATGTGAAGTTGTCGTAAAAGGAGCAACGGAACTCAACTTGGTCAGAGATAAAAAGTGGGACATACCTAAATTAGGCACCGTCTTCACTCAGACTGGAGCAACTTACGGCGGAAATGCTTAATCAAAATTCCAACAGCCATGAAGGCGTTGAGTGATGGGCCAAAAAGATCCAAAAGCATAAACGATTTCGGGAATTTCGGACGCCATTTCCCCTGCGCGACATCCGCGAAAATCCTCGCAGCAATGTGCGCGCGTGTGCCGCAGGCGATGGCGCAATTTGTTCTAAAAATAGAAAAATTGTCCCATATCATGGCGCCAACCCCAATACTAGAAATAGCGCGCGCTTACGGTCTCCGTCCCCGATTATGGCTCCTGTTAAAACCAAATTCTCTTAACTTTTTGTCACTCGTTGTTTTGTAAGATCTCAATGCATGTATATCACTGCTGTTTGTGTTAGATTCTTAATCAAGCTACGATGGCTAACTCCGAGTTCATACGATATTGTTATTGTTTTTTTAAATATTTCGTTGTTTCTCCAAAAGAAAAAAAGAAATAAGCCCCAGCCCCGCGTACGCGCCCTCCCTTGTGGTTTTGAAAGTATACCTGAGCGTCCCGGCGCTAAAAGTCGAAAATCATTAATAAACTCAGGCTGGTTAGTCATCAAGAACATTGAGCATTTTCTCTTGGTCAGCGGTAATTCATCATCATGGCGGACAGTCTCTTGGAGATGGCGGACAGAAAGTCGAACACGCTGGTCCGTTGCTAGGGTTTTTCCTCCCGTTCCCTCCAAAACTTAGAGTTCTAGGCCGTAGACAGAAGTAGAATGCATCGCATGTTTCGAAACTTGGCAGGCAAGGAGTAGGTTGATAACTTACCTACCTATTAGTGTTTGTTCCATCCCATGTGACTGCCATTGTGACGTCATATATAATGTCCAAATTTGGCATCCGAAAGAAAATTCAGGAAAGAAGTACTAAAAATATGATAATAGCTTTCTGCATAAAATTCTATGATTTCAGGTGAAAATCCTATCTCAATCAGGTAAAACGGTACAGGTAATTAAAGAAATTCAAATTTCCCGCCACATGACCATATATGGTCAAATTAAGGTGGTTTAAACGCGAAAGCAATATATGCATTCGCAACGGAGAAAGGACAAATCTACGTAAAATCAAAATTGGAATTTTTTTTGATTTCGCATATGTGGTGCTATGACGGGTAGTTCGTCATGAACTACGTCATTATGACGTCATAATGATGTATTCATGACGAAGTGTTCGTCATAGCATCACATATCCAAAATCAAAATGACTACAATTTTGATTTTATGCAGATTTGGCTTTTCTCCGTTGCGAATGCATTTATTGTTTTCGCGTTTAAACCCCACCAGCTTAAAAATTATGATCGTTTGCCTCTAGCGGTTTGATTCACTGTCAAAGAAATGCGCTGGATGCTGTTTGGCTGGCCACGATACCTTTAGTTGCTGAGCTGCCGGTAGTGGCATGGATAGTTTAGAGACTGGCTGCTACTGTCGATGGTAGTGGGAAGTCCTTTCCCAAAGCAAATTTCTGAGTGTAAAGACCAAAACGGTTTATGTAAAAAGTACGACTGTCGACTCAATGTTGATTCCTACATATTCCACAGCTGAATTATTTTTCAAAACATTTGCAACATCAATTTATGCACGTATATATTTTCTTGATACAAGATTATCCCAAGTGATATGATTTTATTCGATTTGTATACTTGTGCTATTATTGTTCTTTGTAACTATTTTAATTATAAATCTTGTTCTTGTACATTATACACGTAATTCAGTCTTCGGACTGCGAGGTGTTCTTTTTTAATAAACTATTTATAGTCAAAAGGAAGCCATTAGTCCACCTTGTTGAAACGCTGTGTATGCGCGT
Source organism: Platygyra sinensis (assembly GCA_019787425.1). NCBI lineage: Eukaryota > Metazoa > Cnidaria > Anthozoa > Scleractinia > Merulinidae > Platygyra > Platygyra sinensis. The sequence continues at coordinate 24,446 of JAHPZR010018734.1, read as the reverse complement.
CAAGAAACCCGCATTTTGACTTCCGGTCTGTTCTTCACATCTTACTTCGGTTCCCCCCAACTTGCAGAGACATGCGACGAAAAAAGTGAGAAGTTTCATCCCTTGTCACTTTATTATTTTCGGTGAGTGATCGGATCCTCCGAGAAATTTGCGAGTCCCAGACTTCCGTTATCTTAGTTCCAGACCTCGCACTAGCAGACCGCGAGTATATTAAAAATTCAAAATGGCGGCCACAAAACACAAAACGGGCGATAACGCCAATTTGATGTTTTATTCACATTCTAAACGGATGCAAGGGCTCCCTGTGCAAAAAGAAAGAAAAGACAGGCTTTCCACCATTGACATCGCAAACGAATTTACCGTCCGCAACACAAACAGAAAGCGTAATTTTGGCACTTTTCTAGTAAATGATGTACAGTAACTTTAATATCATTCACTAAACTATCTTCAGTTACCGTTTTGTTTTGCCGTGTAAGTATTTTAATGAATAATTAAACAATTATTGAACTCTGCTTTCGTATGATATGAAGATATACAGATCTCAGAGCCGGTGCTATCCACCGGGCTAAAGCCTTCGGCTTTGGCGGAAAACCCCCTCGATCTGCATTACTCTTCATATCATACTCAGCCTCGTGCAATAAGTGCTCTGTAATCATACAGCGTCGAGTTCAAGGCAGCTCAAGCAAATCGTTGGATTTCTGGGTTTTTTATAGTAATTAAAGGTTGATATCAGTAGTAAAACATAACAATCTATGATATTTCAATTTAGTAATGGTGAATTTTCAGACCCGATAGCAACACCAGTGAAGATGTGGAAAAATAATCAATAGTTTTATCGTAATAACAGCATTCTCCGTCACTTAAGAGAAATTGAATAGAAATCCACAAGCATGCCCCCTTCCCCCCCCGCCCCCCAAAAAATTTCCTTCACGCATTCTTATTTAGCGCCCCCCCCCCCCCACCCCCACTCGAAAACTTGCTGCGCGGTCCCTGACTAGACGACTGCAGGTGCCTGCAAACATGCGAAGACTTGTCCGACAAGAGGTGCTCACGAACACGTGTACAAAGGTGGCGAGTGGTCTCGCCAATGTAGCTGGCATTACAGCCAGCACACGAAAATTTATAAACGACACGCGAACGTAGACCTTGCGGTACTGAATCTTTCACGCTAAACATGTTTATAAGTTTAAACGTACTAAAGACCAACCCCCCCCCCCCCCCCCATCTACATCAGCTTTACAATAACGTTTGATTAGTTGTCTTAACTTAGTCTGAGCGATTTTAGAAAACCGGCCAACATAAGGGAGTTTACGTTTATCTACAGACGTGGTTCAGTGTCACTGATTGAGTCACGAGATAAAAGAATAAAGTCCCAAAAGATTTAATAAAGCAATGTCCCAAACAGAAAGAACAGCTTAGTCGCTCGTAACATCACTTATACCATCTACTCAGATGCGAAAACTACGCTATATTCAGAGTTGAAAGAGGAGTTCGAGAAAAGTATGCCAATTGCCGGATTGATTTGGAAGTTTTTTGCCTTTTGTACACCCTCGAGAAATTTGATGTAATAATTTCTAAGTCCGTGACAGAAGTTATCGACGGTCCTCTCAGAATCTTCAGGCTCTCCAAAATGTTCGTCACTCCACGCTACTCGGAAATCTTCGAATTATCGGCTTTAGAAAATCGAAGCAACTGTTAATATATCTAGCTCTTTCTCCTCTCACTACCCTCTTATCCACCACACTTAGACATTTCCTTTCATCTTATTTTTGCATCATCAGTTCTTCGGAGACCCTTTCGAAGACGTTGATCAACCAAAGATGAAAACCAAAGCAAAATTCGCAACTTTTATTGTGTTCATGTTTTCGTTTAAGGAAGAATCCAAGGGCATTAACCTGTAATCTTAAAGCTTAAATATAAATCAATGTCAGCGTTAAAAGCCATAATTTTGAATAAAAGATGCAATCATGTTTATTCCTGGACAGAACGCCAGAAGATCTCGCGCGTGCGACGTCGCGAAGCGCGCGCTCTACACCCCCACCAGCATCATAACTACAATTAAATTACATCACAAATGGCTAATGCATAACGAGAGATCGTAGTGCTTCAAAAGCGGACGTATTTTCTCAACAGGGTTTAAAATCGTTCATACAGATTTTAATTGGATTGCAATCATTTTTTAGCATCATGGATGCTAATTTAAACAGAAAGCGAAGACTTTCCGTTACTGACGAGGTCGCGCAATCATCACGCGACACGCAAAAAAGAGATTCTTTATATGAGTGCGCGCCTGCTAAAGTCAGGAAGATCGAATTTGACTCAAAGGTGAGTTCGGTTTTTTTAGCGCATCAGTTGTGAAGTTCAGTTTTGAAATTTCATATGTCCGCTCACAAAGTCTACCCTTTTTAATGCTGACTTCTTTTATTTCTGTTTGCAGCCGTACGGGACCGTGAACGTTACAACGGAGAAAGTTCCCAAAAGGTTAGTAAATACAGATTTGCCTGCTCATGCTTGCAACTGAACGCTGCTTGAACTTGTATTTATATTTTCTCTCCTGTAGCCGTAGAAGAGCTCTCAGCGAGGCTGATTTGGAGACTGATCATGAAGACAAACCTGCAACAAAAAAGATCTGTCTGTCGACTTCAGAACCAATTGTGAGTTATTAAAAGCGTTAAGTTTAAAACTTCGAATGTTTTGTACGTACTGTATCATTTCCTGTCGAGAAACATTTCTACCCTTATGCGAATGCCGAAAACTTGATACTAAAGTTGAAACACTCTTTTATGGTCTTCAACGTACCTTTCGTTCATTGGTGTACCAAATCGCATGAATAAATTAAGCGCCTGGAATATATTATGACAACTATCTTTTCATTAGAAGAAGACTGAAGCCAAAACAGTTACAAATGAGGAGAAAGAGAAGCTTGCTGCTGAGCCCAGTGAGACATCGGCGAGTACCAGTCAGGGCCATGTTAGACGCAAAAAGACACGCAGAGGTAGGAATTCACACTGGATTCAAAGCTCAGAAGATTAATTCTCTTTAGTTACTACCATATATTTCTTTTACTTCGAGTCCAGAGAAATTCAGTATTGATATCTTTACCCCGCCCCCTCTGCTCACATGTCAGACTTATTACCCCTACCATCAACGACAATTACTATTTGATAGTTCCGCCCTTGCAAAACCTGAATTTGCAAAGAAAAATGTGTTGCGATGAATATTTTAAAGTATTCACTTCGAATGCTTTTCAGGAAAGCGCAAGCCCCGCCAAAAGGGTCTTGCAGCGTATGAGATGGGGAAACCACTCGGATCTGGAGGATTTGGCGATGTTTATGCCGCCACAAGAAAGAAAGACAATCTACCGGTGAGCAAAGTCTTAAATATTATTACGTCAAAATATTATGGTTCTTTCCGGAAATGTGTCTGTAAGTCAAAGAAAAAAATTACTCACCGAAAAGAAATACTCGTGTTTTAAAAACAGTTTAGAATTAATTATCTTTGACTTTGCTGTAAGCTTGATTTTATATTACTCATTTAGTAATAGAAGATAGGTAACATAGTTAAACTTATTGGTAAATTCTTTCTGTAGGTGGCCCTCAAATTTGTGAACAAGAGCAAAGTCAGGCATTATAGAGTGGTAAGTTGGACTTTTCTTTACTGCTCTCCAAAACTACTGCCTAGTATAGACGCCTTCTTGACATTTTATGACAAAATGGAGGATGATTTCTACCTGTGAGAACTTTCAAGGGCTCGCAGAAAAAACGTGAAACTACTTACCAAACAAACTCATAACTTAAGAAAAACGGACGTCTCGATAAATTGCAATATTAGTTATTGAAAAACTTAAGATAAACATTTTCGAAGAAGCAACATAATTGTATATTTGTTTATGAACCTCTGCCTTTTTTGTTTGGATTCGTCATTTCCGCTGTCTTAAAGAATGCTACGAATAGATACAAATGAAGTACCGCTCTCAAAACACTTCTTAGTAAACTCTTCTTCAGTTTTCATAAAATATTTTTTCAGCCGCATTTCGAAGAAGGAAAGTAACGATGCAGTAAATGGAAATCTGAGTGAATTTTCCTCTACTCTCCGTAATTGATATAAACTGAATGCGGATTTGACTAATTTAAGTACCCTTGTCCCTCCCCTCCCTTATTGCAGGTCAATGGTCGACAGTTCCCAGCCGAAGCTTTCTACCAGCGCCATGTTCACCACCAGAACATCATTGAGCTGCTGGATGTTTTCACCCACGAAGACAGCTTCGTTTACGTCCTCGAGCGCCCGGAGAAGTGTTCGGACTTCTTCGATTACATCAACGAGCGTGATTACTTGGCCGAGGACGAAGGACGTCAGTTTTTCACTAACATCCTCGACGCCGCAATTCAGTGCGAGGGATATGGCGTGCTTCATCAAGATATCAAGCCCGAGAATGTCATCATTGATTTGGTCAAAATGGAGGCCAAGCTGACTGATTTTGGTCTTGCTACTGACATCCAAGATGTACCCATCAGGAGCTTTGCAGGTAAGCGGTGTACAACCGACGAGAACACCATTTTCTGTCACTAAGTGGGAATAAAGCTGTACAAGGGACTTTGATGAGGATTTTTAGACAGTCTACTTGCAACCCAAGGAACCAATAGGAATTCGAAGTGGATACGCATAACCTAGACAATGCTATATCCTCCGACCAAAACAAACCAAAGTAACTTTCAAATTTCTGTCGCTACTCCTCGGAATGTACATTGCTCTAATTCAGCATAGACTGGCATGGGTGTGTAAGTCATTATCCATCAGGACCCACAATACCGGGAAGGCTCTCCCTAAGTGTTTTCTGTAAAACCTCTCAAATTCCAACCGAGATACTTCAGTTCTCCACTACTCTGTCTACAGGGAGCCCATACAAGCAGTGTGCCTGTTTATGTTCGAAATGTAAAGAAATGTATGGGAGAATATTGAAGAGTCTTAATATCGTAAACCTATATCGAGGAATGTCTAAGTTAAAGCTCAAAATAAATGTAAACGTACCTCAGTTGCTGTGTATTGTCGTTTTTGTGGCGCTGAATGGCGAATTTGAGCGATTTGGTGGCTTTTGCGTTACTGTTACTATACGTTATAAGAAGGAGACAAGGGTGGAAAGCTCATTTTTGACCGGTCCAGCGCGAAGCCGATTTTCACCCAGAAATTAGAATCGCCCGGCTTCCAAATCAAACACCAGATAAACTGAAAGGTTGACGCTTCTTCTCTTGGCAGTCAATCTAAGATCAATTCAAAATCCAAGCGCTAGCCACCAAATAATTTTCGAGAAATGCAGCTTTCGAAGCGATCAGCATCCGCGGCACGGATTTCGTGTGCCAAGGGCCGGAGCAACCGTCACTCTGTTTGCTCCACGCTGATTGGATGATGCTAAACAATGCCCAGTTACAAATGCCTCATGTGGAAGGGGAGACAGGGGCATATTCGTGCCGGCGATTCATCTACTGACTAGCATCATCCAATCAGCGTGGAGCTTTGCAGCAACTTAATTATTTTTTTGACTGTGTTCTTTTCAGGCACTCAGCACTACTGTCCACCTGAGTTCTATTCTGACCACTGCTTCCTTAGTAGCCAAGCCACCGTGTGGCAGCTCGGCTTCCTATTGGCAGAAATGTTGACCGGCGAGATGCCTTATGTGAAGCCCCGTATGGCTTTGTACATGCATCCATCCATCCCTAATCACATCTCGAAAGGTAATAAGATCTTTCCACGATTATCAGTTGTGTAAAGCATAGCCTGTTCGAGGCTCTCGTTCAGTGTGATGATCGAAAAAGCGGGCGGGGACGAGTGGGGTCTGGTACTAGAAGAGATAAAGGAGATCCCGCTTGTCGCCCGCTCGCGTTTTCCAGAGATCGTCCCCACTGCCCGAGAGCCTGGAACAGGTTAATTGTCTAAGGAGCGACACACGTTTTGGCCTCATAATTAAGGTGTTGCCATGGGCAACTTTCAGCCTCGTTTCCAGAGGTAACAATGTTGTCACTTACAATGCAATTTCGCGCGTTTTTCTGCTGCTGACGTAAAAGGCCGACAAGTTGCTTCTGCAAATGGAGTCACGGCCAGTTTCTTGTGAATCTTGAAAAGTAATTTTATTCAACATTGTCAATTTTTTAGCAAAACAATTCAAACTCGGGTGTACAAAAATATGATAGATATTGCTACAAAACAAAGCAAGAATTTCATTCCCATAATGCAGGGATTGTTAATTGGTTGTTTCCTTTCTTTTCCACAGAGGCTAGAGGTTTGATTTCATGGATGCTGTCAAGAGATCCGGATGCGCGCCCGACCCTGGAGCAGGTCAGGCACCATCCATAGATCAACAAACGCCACTGAGGCGCATGCCCCGGCCTACCATGAGGCGGGTATGCGCAGCAGGTACAGGGAGGCACCTGCAAAAAAAAGGAAGAATCCAATTGCTTCCAAGCCTCCCGAGAAGTCAACATCAGTATCGTAAACCAGCGGTTCCCGTCAGATGAGCATGTGCAACATTAGAGCCAATTGCCTGCGGTTACCATCAGCTGGACATGTGCAACAGGTACAGAGGACACTGGTTAAGGATCAATACAAGTCAGTTCCAAGCCCCCAAGTCAGATAACATAAGCACCATTTACCAGTGCTTTCCATCAGATGTGCATGTGCAACATGTACTGAAGGCACCGGTCAAAGAACAATCCAACTAAGTTCCAAGCCTCCAGATGAGATAACATCAGCGCCGTTTGCCAGCGGTTTCCATCAGATGAGCATGTGCAGTAAGCACAGTTGGTACCGGTCAAGGAACAATCCAACTAAGTTTCATTCCCACTGGTGATATATTATCAGCGCCGTTTGCCAGCGGTTTCCATCAGCTGGACGTGTGCAACAACAGCAGAGGGCACCCATTAAGGAAATATCTTGTTGAAGTAAAGATCGGTTTCTTTTTTTATGGTAACATAGGTCAGCGACTTACCATCAGTTTAGCATGTTCAGATACAGAAAGGCACCTGCGGTGCGATATCCTATTCCAGACATCCATGAAAACAACGATTAGCTCCGTTCCAGCGACAACCAAGTCGGCGGTTTACCATCATCTGAGCATGTGCAGGTAAAGCAGGGCACCTGGTAAGCTCATGAACCGCCAGAAATTGTTGAGATCCTCCAGAATGAAAGGATCAGCACCTTTTCAACAATAAACATATGTCAGCTGTTTACCAAAACACGTCAGACGTGCAGGTACAAGAAGGCACTGCTAATGAACATCGAATCTTGTTTCCTAGACTCTAGCTGGAAGTCTAGGACGTTTTAACACTAAAATCCCATGTCAAGGCCTACCATCAAGAAGAAGAAACATTAAGAATGCTTTTAAGCGTCCTTCCAATGCAACAGACCACAGACGGAAACCTCATTTATGATCAAAAGTACTAGAACCTTTAATCAGACGCTAAGTTGCTACCTAAATCTAATGTCAGTTTGTTCAATTTAAATCTATTCCGGCGCCACCAATATTTGCTGCAAGTAGAGGCTTGATAGGGAGTTGGTTTAGTTTGACTTGAATAAGGTCACTACTTGCAGCAAATGGTGGCGAGACTAAATATGTTTTACATCCTAAATGTCTTCAGTGTATGAACTGATGTAAGTTATAAGGGCTATAACAGTTCATATACTGAAGACATTTAGGATCACGAGTCCTAGAACTTTTAATCAGATTCTTAATTGCGACCTAAATCCAATGTCAGTTTGTTCAATTTGAATCTATTCCGCCAGCACCACCAATATTTGCTGCAAGTAGAGGCTTGATAGGGAGTTGGTTCAGTTTGACTTGAATAAGGTCACTACTTAAAGCAAATGGTGGCGAGACTAAATTAATCTGTTTTACATCAGTGTATACATTTAGGATCACGAGTCCTAGAACTTTGTATCAGATGCTAATTTGCGACCTAAATCTTATGTCAGTTTGTTCAATTTGAATCTTTTAAATATTGTTTTTAAATAACTGATGATGCATGTTATTAAAAACTATATGTTGCATTGCGATCATTGTTTCTCATGATTTGGATTTATTTCGTTAAGCTTTGTACACGCTTTCACAACCCATGCTAAACGTTCGTTCTCGTCTTCTTCTATCTTGGTAATGATTTCTTCGTTAGTTTAATTGCCCCCGCAGGGTTTTGGTCCAGAGGCCAAAACCCGAGGAGGCATTATAGTCTCCCCGCGTATACGTATAAGAATGTGTGAAATATTGGTGTACTATGCGAATCAATCCCGATTTGATGAAAGTAGGCGCGCACGGTGGTCTCGGGTAATCGGGTCGGGTTTCGCCATCGGCGAGCGGCATTTCGAGGTGAATACGGCCTGCATTACGATTTTAGCGCAATCAAATAAATTCGCTTTCAAATGGCCAAGATTCTAAAAGATCCTGAAGATGGATTTTGGGAGAAAAACAGCTCAGAGGGTATCGTAGGAAATGCTGAAGTATACCACAAATTCGAGGCCAGTGTGGTTCAGTTGCAACAATAGCTAAATACCCTTTCGATCGTCAGTTTTACCTTTGGCATCTCGTTTATTTGGATCGCTTATTTTTACTGAGTAATCTTACGTGGCGCAGAGCCCATGTGACAGCTGGGTGACTGGCGGGGATCCAAATGCAAATGTAAATGTTTTGCATCGTTTTCGTTAAGGGCAAAAAGCTTTACTCTAATTTGCATATATGGCGACTGTAACGTGATACTTCTGTTTACATCTCGGAAAAATTCTCGACTTTTGTTCTGCTTTCGAGATACGTTTGCTCGTATATCAAAACAAATGGTTTGTTTCAGTATCAACCTAGATCAAAAGAGTAGTTTGATACTTTTTTTTTTAGAATGCACTTCGTCAGAGTATTAAGTAAAAAATATCATTGGATACAATGACTTATGTACCGGTCAATTCCAAAACCGCCCATGCCCCCCACCCCCCCCCCCCCGGGCAAACCCCGGGACATTTGACTTTTTTGATTTGGGTCAAATTCCCCACTATGTTGCCAGTTTAGACGGTCAAATGCCCCACCCGTTAGAGCTTCAAAGAGAGTCAAATCCACCACCCTACAAGCAAATTTAAAGCAACCGTGACAACAAGTTCTGTAAAATTTTCAGTCACTACGAATTTCTTGTTCAGCTTGTCTTCGCTCCACACTTTAAACAAAGGCATAATCCACGATATAACTTTATAAAACGACAACAACAGAAAAACCCACGTGGAATCGACAAGAGCAATGACCCGTGAACGAGGCTCCCTCGAACGAGCCCCGTGAACGAGGCTCAAAGAATTGCGAAATCCTTTTGTTTCCGACCGCTGACAGACGTTTTGACACGAAGTCAAATGCCGCACCGGGCGGGCCTCATTTTGGGTCAAATTGCCCACTGTACGGAGCTTAACGCGAGTCAAATGCCCGGGGATTGCCCGGGGCGGGGGGGATGGGCGGTTTTGGAATTGACCGGTACATTAAACGGAATGTGTTGGTTTAGTAGTAACTCAGGGTGCGTTTCTTTAAGAAAATCCAAGATCGGATTCTTAAATCCGGAACAATCCGAAAAATGGATTTTGCGTTTCTTTACTAAACACATCAATCCAAGATCTTTCGGATCATGCTGCGTCAAAGTAACCGAAGAATCCACTTCCAGAGTGGATTCTTCGGTTCCTTTGACGCACCGTGATACAAGAAATCTTGGATTGATCTGTCTAGTAAAGAAACGCAAAATCCGTTCTCAGATTCTTTCGAATTTAAGAATCCAGTCTTGCATTTTCTTAAAGAAACGCACCCTCAGTTGATTCTTTTGATCATATTTATGGTAAGATGCCTAAGTTACTTGAACAGTTTGAGTGATATAGTTTAGAAAAAATATAAAATTTTAGTTCATACAATAACGTTCAACATTACTGTTTCCAATCAGCAGAAACAAAAGAAAGCGGGGGCAACTTTAGTGAGAACTATTACTAGTTTATACAGAGAAGAACAATTATCACCAGAGCACTCAATTTAACTACTGTTCGCTTTCTTTACACGAAGTTTCTCCGGAAAAGGCGTGTTCTTTACGAAAAAGTTTCCCGTTGAGGTTTTCCAGTTTTCTCGTGTTGGGTATTAATGATTTCTCTTTCGTTTTCCTTAAGCCGAACACACCCTTTTCCGTCCACTCTCACGGAAAATATTTCAGATAATTATAGTGCCAATATCATAACTTAATCGGGTCATTGTCCTTTTGGGTTCTTTAATACTTAAAATAAAAGCAAGCAGACACGACACAAAATTCGAGAAGAGCTTTGAGATAACCTTCAATGTCCGCAATATTTGCAATGCCATTGCAAATATTTCAGCGAGCGAGATGACGAAATCGAACGATCGAACGATTATCAGTTGTGTAAAGCATAGCCTATTCGAGGCTCTCGTTCAGTGTGATGATCGAAAAAGCGGGCGGGGAAGAGTGGGGTCTGGTACGAGAAGAGATAAAGGAGATCCCGCTTGTCGCCCGCTCGCGTTTTCCAGAGATCATCCCCACTGCCCGAGAGCCTGGAACAGGTTAATTGTCTAAGGAGCGACACACGTTTTGGCCTCAGAATTAAGGTGTTGCCATGGGCAACTTTCAGCCTCGTTTCCAGAGGTAACAATGTTGTCACTTACAATGCAATTTCGCGCGTTTTTCTGCTGCTGACGTAAAAGGCCGACAAGTTGCTTCTGCAAATGGAGTCACGGTCAGTTTCTTGTGAATCTTGAAAAGTAATTTTATTCAACATTGTCAATTTTTTAACAAAACAATTCAAACTCGGGTGTACAAAAATATGATAGATATTGCTACAAAACAAAGCAAGAATTTCATTCCCATAATGCAGGGATTGTTAATTGGTTGTTTCCTTTCTTTTCCACAGAGGCTAGAGGTTTGATTTCATGGATGCTGTCAAGAGATCCGGATGCGCGCCCGACCCTGGAGCAGGTCAGGCGCCATCCATGGATCAACAAACGCCACTGATGCGCATGCCCCGGCCTACCATGAGGCGGGTATGCGCAGCAGGTACAGGGAGGCACCTGCAAAACAAGGAAGAATCCAATTGCTTCCAAGCCTCCCGAGAAGTCAACATCAGTATCGTAAACCAGCGGTTCCCGTCAGATGAGCATGTGCAACATTAGAGCCAATTGCCTGCGGTTACCATCAGCTGGACATGCGCAACAGGTACAGAGGACACTGGTCAAGGATCAATACAAGTCAGTTCCAAGCTCCCAAGTCAGATAACATAAGCACCATTTACCAGTGCTTTCCATCAGATGTGCATGTGCAACATGTACTGAAGGCACCGGTCAAAGAACAATCCAACTAAGTTCCAAGCCTCCAGATGAGATAACATCAGCGCCGTTTGCCAGCGGTTTCCATCAGATGAGCATGTGAAGTAAGCACAGTTGGTACCGGTCCAGGAACAATCCAACTAAGTTTCATTCCTACTGGTGATATATTATCAGCGCCGTTTGCCAGCGGTTTCCATCAGCTGGACGTGTGCAACAACAGCACAGGGCACCCATTAAGGAACAATCTTGTTGAAGTAAAGTTCGGTTTCTTTTTTATGGTGACATAGGTCAGCGGCTTACCATCAGTTTAGCATGTTCAGATACAGAAAGGCACCTGCAAGGCGATATCCTATTCCAGACATCGAATCTTGTTTCCTAGACTCTAGCTGGAAGTCTAGGACGTTTTAACACTAAAATCCCATGTCAAGGCCTACCATCAAGAAGAAGAAACATTAAGAATGCTTTTAAGCGTCCTTCCAATGCAACAGACCACAGACGAAAACCTCATTTATGATCAAAAGTACTAGAACCTTTAATCAGACGCTAAGTTGCTACCTAAATCTAATGTCAGTTTGTTCAATTTAAATCTATTCCGGCGCCACCAATATTTGCTGCAAGTAGAGGCTTGATAGGGAGTTGGTTTAGTTTGACTTGAATAAGGTCACTACTTGCAGCAAATGGTGGCGAGACTAAATATGTTTTACATCCTAAATGTCTTCAGTGTATGAACTGATGTAAGTTATAAGGGCTATAACAGTTCATATACTGAAGACATTTAGGATCACGAGTCCTAGAACTTTTAATCAGATTCTTAATTGCGACCTAAATCCAATGTCAGTTTGTTCAATTTGAATCTATTCCGCCAGCACCACCAATATTTGCTGCAAGTAGAGACTTGATAGAAAGTTGGTTCAGTTTGACTTGAATAAGGTCACTACTTAAAGCAAATGGTGGCGAGACTAAATTAATCTGTTTTACATCAGTGTATACATTTAGGATCACGAGTCCTAGAACTTTTTATAAGATGCTAATTTGCGACCTAAATCTTATGTCAGTTTGTTCAATTTGAATCTTTTAAATAGTGTCTTTAAAAACTATTAAAAACTATATGTTGCATTGCGATCATTGTTTCTCATGATTTGGATTTATTTCGTTAAGCTTTGTACACGCTTTCACAACCCATGCTAAACGTTCGTTCTCGTCTTCTTCTATCTTGGTAATGATTTCTTCGTTAGTTTAATTTATACAGAGAAGAACAATTCTCACCAGAGCACTCAATGTAACTACTGTTCGCTTTCTTTACTCGAAGTTTCTCCGGGAAAAGGCGTGTTTACGAAAAAGTTTCCCGTTGAGGTTTTCCAGTTTTCTCGTGTTGGGTATTAATGATTTCTCTTTCGTTTGCCTTAAGCCGTACACACCAATTTTCCGTCCACTCTCACGGAAAATATTTCAGATAATTATAGTGTCAATATCATAACTTAATCGGGTCATTGTCCTTTTGGGTTCTTTAATACTTAAAATAAAAGCAAGCAGACACGACACAAAATTCGAGAAGAGCTTTGAGATAACCTTCAATGTCCGCAATATTTGCAATGCCATTGCAAATATTTCAGCGGGCGAGATGACGAAATCGAACCAGCTGTAAGAGCCAATGGACTGAATTGAGAGCCATAAGCCACTCAGTGTCACTATTTATCCCCAAATTAAATATACCCAAAAATCACCAAAAGGTAGACAGGTGGCAGATGTTGGATGAGCAGAGAGATTTTAGTTGACCGCTTGAAACGTGAACGAGCCGGATATTGGCGTTAAAACCATAGTACCCAGCCAAACTGAATACGCCTTAAAAGGCCCCCAGTTTGACTAGAAATTCCAGCCATTTGTAGTCTGCGAATGTCATTTACCGGTCCTGCGGATACATAGAGCTCTTCTGAACCAAATTTAAATTAATTCCAAGGTTGCGCTCTTTAGCATGGTTGTTAGCAACCATTCAAACATTGTTATTTACTTTTGAGAAAGAAATTGTAGAGGAAACGAAAAAGGTGTACGTTTCTTGAAAGAGCTTCTTCTGCTTTTTGGAGCAAATTCGTCTATTGTATTTGACCAATGGTCTACCAATGATCGACGCTCCTTCAAAATTATGCAAAAAATAATTTATGAAAAAATTGCTTCACGTGTCGGCGATGTCCCGTTTTAAGATGATCGGAGTTGTGGCGTAGTGTATGGATTGTTTTACGTAAAGTTGGAGTGTTTTAAAGACTCACAAGCTACGAAGGAATACGAAATATCTTTCGCCTTGTCTGGACAAGGCTTTTGTTATGAGGCAAAGTCAAGGTAAGTCTTAGCCCCCTAGAGGAGGGGGGGGGGGTACTCCCATATATGGGCTACATAGGTATGTGCCGCTAAAAAGGATATGGTTTTTGAGGTTATCGGTCCTTAAATAGGGTATCTTTTTTGACCCTTTTGTAACTGTGTTCCTGGCGTGATCTTTAGAAAGTGTAGCTAAATTGTAAACGGCCTTCACACGGCAAACTTAAGTTGGCAAACTCGTGTTGGAAAACTTCAAAAAGTTGGCAAACTCGTTCCTTCACACGTCAAACTCGTGGCAAATAACAAACACGGCAATTTCCAACATGGCCACTTTTTTCACGTACAACAGTGAAACAGAGGATAAGAAGAGAAGATCCAGAAAGCGGTGTAGAATTAGAAAGGTTTGGACGAAACCAAGTTTGTCCGCGCGCTCTTCCGTTTTGTTTTGTTTGTTTTTAGTATCTTTGTAGGCTATAGATGAAATGTCCGGAACAGCCGGACAATTATGAACCGCTTTGATGTTAAATTTAAAAAGTGTTGACTCGCGTCACCCATTTTTTGAAGTGTCATGCAAATAAATCACGTGAATAGAGCTCGTTTTGATTGGTTGAAAATTACCAACATATGCTGGCCAACCGTTAACATGTCAGATACGAGTTTACCAACACGAAAAAGTTCGCGAAAAAGTTGGCTAGAATAGAGGCAAGTTCTATTTGTCGCCAACAGTTTGCCAACTTGTTTGCCGACTGTTTTTGTGCCGTTCGCACACATCAACTCGAGTTTGCCAACACGAGTTTGCCAACCTTAGTTTGCCGTGTGAAGGTCGCTTAATATCTATTACTGGAGTGTGAAAACGCCCGCCTCTACGAATGTTTTTTTTTTGAAACTTGATGTATCCTTTTAAGTATTAACAAAATGATTTTGCAATAGGGTGTCACTTTTCGTGTTTGGGCCTTAAGAATGGTATCAATTTTCGCTTTCTTAGTCCTTAAATAGGGTTAGGGTTCAAGAACCTTCGCGGCACACCCCTATCCAAAATTCGCGGGAGCACCCCTCCTCGGGGTCTTAGCAAACGAATGCCCTTCAAGTGATCACGAAACGCCATAATAGTCCAGTCATCCTGTGGTTTGAAGTCAAAGTAATTGCAACAGAATTTCTGTCGCTGCCAAATGACAGATAGTGGTCAACTCACTAACATACTAAAAGTTCCCCAAAATTTGTGTGGTGGAACATGCTTAGATTAAGGTGGCCGAACACAGTTTTCAAGTGCCTATGCCTAATTCACCATAACCTTTAAACTATTTATGCTTCGGCGCCCATTTTTTGCAAGAATCAAGGTTAACCACAGAAATATGTATTCTCGCATTTTGACTAGGGTGTGTGCTGTTGCCATGGCAACGGGGCTGGTTGAAAATAAGGCTTAAATAATGGTTTTTGTTCATTTAAAAAATATCCAGCCGTTAGATTATTTTCATATTTTGCACACTAAGAATTGACATTAAATCCCTTCTGTCAACATGGTTCTAATAAAATTTTGACATAGGCGATTTTCGTAATTCGCCGTTAATAGTTTTCTGTATTATTAAAAATTCCCTATGTCAAAATTCAGATTTTTTTCGATAGATCATTTACGTGGTCTCTGATCTATTTTTCTGCCAAATTTCTTGAAATTCTAACGACTGGATCGTTAGAAATCGGCAGGTTTCTGCTAAAGCAATCGGTCTCAATTTTTCAAGCAACTGCGCATGCGTTGCATTTAACTGGGTTCTTCCGGCAACAAACAAAAGCTGAAAATTGCTGGGTTCTTTGCATCGTTACCTTTTCTAAAATATCTTTTTAATAAGACTAAAGCCATCAATACACTGCGTACAATTATAGAGAAAAATAACACAGATAGTGCGGGTGTTGAGTAAATAAAATGACCGCTCTATTGACGGCATGTTTGTTCTTTGAAATCCTTGTGCACGTGCTGCAAAAGCACGCGCGAAAACTGTGTTCGGCCACCTTAAGCGTTTTAATATTTCGGGCATGTGCCACAGGACACCCACTTCGAGAAAAAAGATGTTTCCTTAGTCCAACAAATTGCAACATAATTTCTGTTATCGCCAAATGATAAAAAAGGGTTAACGCACTAACATACTAAAAGTTCCCCAACATTCGAGTGGTGGAACATGCTTAGATTAAGCATTTTTATATCTCGAGCATGCACCACAGCCTAACCACTTCGAGAAAAGATGTTTTTAAGTTAAAAATTTAACTTAAATTGCAAGAAAGGTTCTAATATTGTTACTAGCTAGCAGAGGTATATGTTTTTAATTACTTGCATAACACGTTTGGTGAATCTGAAAAAGACTGTGCAACATTTCAAGCTGCTAGTGTTCCTTGCAATAACCGGCTCAGGGTTTGGACCATAATTCAACAGGTCATAAAAAACAGTCCCTAAATGCATATCATTTTCTTGGCTTATGTGGTAACCTCTACATAATCATCGAATTAAACAGATCAAACTGGATGCTGAGGGCGGGTGCCGATGGACATGTGGTGGGGGGGGGGGGGGGGATAATCTACCTGTTTGTCGCATATTCAGGAGGGACATTGATGTTTATTCATCATTTTCGCCGAGGTCTTGTGAGGCAGAATTCGCGCGCAACTATTTCCTCTACAGGGACCACACGCAGCCGAGCAATGCATGGAAATCACAGGGAACCACAGTCAGATTTACAATTGCACCTAAAAATCTCTAACAAAGACGTGTGAGCTGCTGGTGGGTCAGTTCTTATGAGTAGAGTCTTCCATGTACTAGTTTCCAACCACAATCTTGTACCTGAAGAAGACTGGTTTGGCCAGCCGAAATATAGTACACCTTAAAAAAAAAAAACATTCTACGTTGCGTCGGTTTCTGCCTTCATATTCTTCCTATAATCTTCTGGCGGGAGCACAACACCTCTCCATTGCTGGACCTGCTGGTAAACCCTAAGGCTGTGTTAGACAGCAGCTGCAGAAGTAGGAGGGAGACATTCGGGCTGTACAAATGACGTCCCTGTTGTGATCTTCTGGCAGAGTCTCGAATATCGTAACTTTCTTCAGACCGGCCACTATCCTGGTTTTCTCTATCTCATAGTCGTCTACCTTTGGCTGTTTACAGAACTCGCTGATTATTGATGCGACTATGCTAAGGAAGTTACAACATTTCGATTATTCACAGTTATGATCACTATTTTCTCGCCAAAGTGTTTTCCTGTAACTTTTCTTTCCTGTATACAGCACTGTAGGGGGTTTCCCCAGTTCCCTCGAGATACTCCTGCATCATCCCAACGAGATCAGATATTGTAAATTGTTCCTTGTCATTCTCTACATAAACCTCTGTTATTTTTAGGAACGCTTTAGGACGTCGGAGGACGTCGTTCCTTTGAACGCTCTGAATCAGTATCATTCCCATGCTTCTTCGGAATCTGTTTTCCCGTCCGAAAGTTGACACTGCACACTTGGTGTTACACAGTGTCTGTAGAATGTAGATCTTGTGCAAACTCTAATCTCTCCCGGACCATTTCTGCCCATTCATCATTCTTGACTTTGCAGGCTTCTTGTATTTTATCCTAGAAGTCTTGTACGTGCCGAGATAACATCATAGCCTCGTTTTTCGGCCCCCGTATTTCACGGGTAGGCCACAAAAAAACAGTGATCCTTAAAAACAAATTTGGATGTGGTGAAATGGATTGCTCGGTTGCATGTGATACCTGTAGAGGAAATAGTTGCACGAGCTTGTATTTACGGTTGCCGTATTATTAAAAGAAAATTGGTCTTCTTTCTCGAAACAATTAGGGATTAATTGTACTTGTGAACAGATCGGACTTTTTCTAATTTCCACTCGTGGCTGCGGCAGCCATTCGTGGAAATTACTAAAATGTCCGATCTGTTCACGCGTACAATTAATCCCTAATTGTTTCTCGAACAGACCGATTTCCTATACAAAATATCAAGCAGCAATATTGTTGAATTTGATTATTTCCTCTTGGATTTGGCATCACTCTTGTTACAGCACACACGGCAAAAGCACCTACAAATCAGCCAAATAACTATGACAACCAAAGCAGTTATAGCAACAAGGAAGGCTATGACGTCGAGTAAGTAGTACTGATACCAAGGAATGTTAAACACTTGAGCTCTGAGGTGTCGGGCTCCACCATGTCTGAGTACATACTCTATCCAGTCACCAGTTTTCTCAAGCGGGGTCCGTGGAGTGTCTTTCATCAGTCGGGAAATGCGCATCGCGTCTGCCTTAAATCTGAAACCAACGTTCAGAAAACTTAGTAAACTTGCACACACAGTTCACACACCTTGAATTACCAGACGAGTGGAAATTCCTTGTCACTTGAGGAACAAAGAAAAAAGAGTGAAAGAATACGGAAGGAAGCATGAGTAGCCGGAGGAGGAGGGTGGACTGGAGGTAGGAAGAGAGGAAGGGAAGAAGTGAGAGGGTGAGGGATTGAAGGAGGGAGCAAAGGAAAAAGCAATCCCCTTGCCAGTCACTTCTTTGTTCACAATCTCACCTCGGCTCATAAACCACCCGCACAATCGTCCAAAACAGTTGTTCAGCATCCATGGTTTCATAATCTACAGCTATTCCCAGTCCAAATTGCTCTGCTTTCTTGGCATTGAGAAATTGGTCCGAAATTAAGGGAACAGCCACTACAGGGACACCATGGTACGCAGACTCGTAAAGACTGTTGTGTCCCACATGAGAGACAAAAGCCTTGATGTTCTTGTGAGCCAACAGAACATTCTGAGGTAACCATGACACTACTTTGATGTTTGGACTGAGAGATGGTGGAACGTAATCTAAAAATAATCAAATGTTTTGTAAGAGTAGTGGTGTGTCATTGAATTAATCACAAAAATGTCAAGCACTGCTCTAAAAAGCTTGTTTGCTTTATGATCATTCACTCAGTCAGTCCGTTAGTTGGTTGGTCGGTCCACGGGCCAGACAGTCAGTCAGTCACTGTTAGTCACAGTCAGTTGGTCAGTCAGTCAGTCAGTCGGTCAATCGGTCAGTCGATCAGTCGATCAGTCAGTCAGTCAGTCAGTCAGTCAGCCACCCACTTAGACAGCCAGTCGGTCGGTCGGTCACTGAGTTAGTCAGACAGCCATTCAGTTGGACAGTCAGTCAGTCTGTCAGTCAATCAGTTAGTCAGTCAATCAACCCGCAATCGATCAATGGGCCCATCATTCAGTGTGCTAGTCAGACAGACAGTCAGTCCGTCAGTCTTATTCAGTCCTGATTAGTCAATAAATAGATCATTCACTCAATCTCTCTATAAAAGTGTAACTAATTCTAATCACCATTAAGTCTCCACAGAACTTTTTGCTTCAACTTTCCGAAAGCTCTAGCCAGCATGTTTATCTTCTCTTTACGAATAACTGATTTCACATATGTTCCAAAGGAAGCCATTATGAAACCGTGCCCTCCTGAATTGCTTACAAATTCCTGAAAATCAGGAGGGAGCGTCCCAGACTTTTGAACTGTGATTGGTCCCACCATGATATGACCTATAATGTACATAGACAGTTAGAAATCTTCCTGAGCGACGCATTATGGTGGGAAAACACGCCTTGATACGCCTCCCATCAATTATTTCAAAACTAGATCACTGGGTAATGGATTCATAGTTTTCATTGGCTAAGCCATCACGGGTTCTGAGCCATTATACCATGCTCTACAACTATGCTAAGCGCAACTGTAATTTTTTGGGGGGTTACCTAGATCAATTGCAAATGGAAATACGTTCCATAAGCGACGCAGAACTTGGTCATTTCACGTTGCTGTTTTGCAGAGGACGGTATAGAAATACAAATATTTAAAACGCACGCGCATAGATATTGTTTTGCTGAATAAACCTTTTGTTTGATGACGTTCTCGTTGCCGTCTTCGTCGTGGTTTGCTTAAGCTCCCTTTTGTTAAGTACTCAACGCCGGTTTGCTTGAACTGAAAATTCCAGTTGGTTGTCATCATATTTCAGTAACGTAAGTAAGACCAGTTATAAGTAAGACCAGTTGGTTGAGGAGATCCAGTCCCCTCAGTCAACTATGGCAAAACTAACCTGGTAAAAGAGGCTGTGGAACTTCAAGAGTGAAATCGGCCACAAAAATAACCAGCTCTGCATCACCAAGACCTTCCTCGAAACTTCTTTCAGGCTTGATATTGAACTTAGCTTTCAGTGCGTCAAACGAACGAACAAAAAAAAGATCGAGTATAACTCTTGTAACACTGTATATCCCCGAGTTAACGACACGCTGAACGAATGTCATTTTACTTGGAAACCCTGTCTCACGAATTGGTACGTATGACAATGGCAAGGGTACCATATGATAAGTTGTTGAAATAGCCTGGTTTGGAGGTCCGATAACAATTGTTACACTTGGAATACCGAGGAGTTGACTGACTAGGACACCACATGGCCCAGTGGAACCAAAGACGATCAGGTCAAAGCTCTTAAACTCCCGCAGGGTATCACTGCTGTTTAAAAGGCTTTCACACATGACAAGTTGAATTTGAAGCAGGTTCCATCCCAGTTTGTACTTGTTCTCTTCAAGTGCAGGTCTTATCATAAGATCTTCAATGAAGCCGGCTTTGTAAGGAATTTCAAACGTCTTGTGTGGGATTTTCTCGTTTGGCTTTGGTTGTCTATGAGAGGAAACCACCATCACAACCTGCAAAAAAAAACAAAAAACCGAATACGGTTCAAAATTGAACTCCATCGTTGTAAAACGCACATGGGATGCATGTTTGTCTAACACTAGAAATTTCGGATTAATATCAGTATCTGGGCAACTGCGCACCTACCCCTCTCCTAATCCAACAGTAACACTAACTTATTAAGTTATCATAACATGTTGGGTTATGGGAGGGGTAGGTGCGCAGTTGCCCAGATACTGATATTGATCCGAAATGTCCAGTAATAATATTCTATTAAACAATTAGATTATGAGCTCGAGATTTCTATTTAAACAATAGGATGTTTCTGTCGAGGAACTATCGGCTGATAGTTGCCCCGCGGAAATTTGATGTTCTTAAAACATATAGTTGCCCGAGAAGCGAAGCTTCGAGGGCAAATATGCTAGTTTTAAGAACATCAAATTTCCAAGTGGCAACTATCAGACCGATAGTTTCGAGACATAAACACTCTCTTGTCTTTATTGTTCACCACTACATTTTCCCGTAGCGGCATGCCTCAAACGAACAGAAAACGACAAGAATTTATTTATCAAATTTCTAAACGCTATGGAGCGCTTAGGTGTTTCGTATTTTCCGTTGTATCCTCTTCAGATGATATTACATTTATATAATAACCAAATCAATGCGCGCGCTCTGATTGGTCAATCAGCTATGGTTTATTGTGCCGGTAAACCCACGGAAAAATCGCGCGTCTTCTGAATTATTATATAAAAGCAATAGACCACAAGTTTTCTATGAGTTATAGGCTGATAAACCACTTGGGATGTTGGTAGAACACTCGAAGAATTCGTAAACCACTCGCCTGCGGCTCGTGGTTTACAAATTCTTCTCGTGTTCGACCAACATCCCGCGTGGTTTATCAGCTTATAACCCATAGAAACTTGTGGTCTATTGCTTAACTATACATCTATAAACAATTTTATATGTCAACTGCAACCGTTGACCTCTCTAGTGGAAACTTCGCCGAATCTTGAAACCTCTGCGTCCGCTTGACATTTTACTGTACCGTAGTTTACCGTAGTTTTCAGCCTAAAAAATTCTTCTCTTGCTCTCTTCTAACTAAAATCGACATGGGACGATAAATTCTTTTCATCTTATCTAAAAGAACTGTAGGAGAAGGCGGCCTTTCATGAGCCAGTTCTGCTGAGCGGGCACTATCGTCTGATAGTCGCCCTAGGGCATTCTATTGACAGATAGTGCCCGCGAGAGATCGTATCACGTGATCAGTTTTGACCGATGACGACAAAGGAAAATTTAGTGGTGAACTATAATGGCTGATAGTGTGCAATAGCTAAGCCAATCAGACTACAGCATTCGCATTAGTGTACTAGTAGAATTCTACTGTTATTTAGTATATAAATCTACTGGGATTCTATCACGAATGGCGTTCTCTGATTGGCTACGGTACTCACTGATCTACTCTGTGTTGGTATAAATCTACTAGCGTTCTATCACGAATGCCGTCCTCTGATTGGCTACGCTATTCACGTTCTATTCTGTGATAGATAGTGAGTAGCGTAGCAGCGTGCACTGGGGGCTGCTTCTTTGTGATTTTGAAGTGTCTGTGAACAGCAATTAGATGAAAGTTTTGAACGACTGCCGGGTAGATTCATACTAAAACAATTAGATTATTCGCTCTCGATTTTTATGCGTAATAGTTGACTCGGGCTGCGCCCTCCTCAACTATCACGCAATAGAAATCTCGAGCTCATAATCTAATTGTTTAATAGATTATAGTGATTAGTGTGGCAGTGTGCCCTTGTAGACGTAATGACAGCCGCTTCTTGGCGTTTTCGAAGTGTTTGTGAATAGGATTTAGAGTTTTGAACGACTAGTAGATTTATACTAAAATAATTAGATTACTCGCTCTCGATTCCTATGCGTGATCGTTGGCAAAGCCTCGTCAACTATCACG
This sequence comes from Platygyra sinensis, assembly GCA_019787425.1. NCBI lineage: Eukaryota > Metazoa > Cnidaria > Anthozoa > Scleractinia > Merulinidae > Platygyra > Platygyra sinensis. The sequence continues at coordinate 2,168 of JAHPZR010018734.1, read as the reverse complement.
CAATAGAAATCTCGAGCTCAAAATGTAATTGTTTAAGGTCATTCCTCACATTTGCACTGCGCATCCTTTCTGCGCACAATTTATGGAGTCATTTCCAGTTTAGCGCGCCCTCGTGCACGCGCATACTGAAAACATGGCGGATTTCCCTTGATATTGAGTTCTGTCAGTTGAAAAATGGCTATAGCCCACCAACGAGCATGGGCACCCCACCGTTTTTTCCAGTCCCATCACAAGCTTTGCGTGAGAAAAGACTGATCTGATTTCTATTGCTGAAAATTGAATAAGAAAAATAGCTACTACACTTGGTATTTACTATTTTGCCGTTTGGTAACCATGTCAAGAGATTTAGAAAGTTTGGTTCAAATTTTAATCAAGATTTCAGCTTTCTGTCTAAATCAAACTTAAAATGTTTATTTGAGTCCGACACAATGTATTGAATGTAGTCAGGAGCCCATTACTCCTGATGTAGTTTAATGCGTGTTCTCGTGAGACTCGGTCACAAAGATTTTACAATTATTACTGGGAATGTGTTCTTCTAATAGGCATAAAAAATGCAAAAATGGGGCATTTTCAATGCCTCAGTGCTCCTTAATGAGCCTGGGCACCCCCGTTTTTTATTTCAAAATTGAAGTTCTCATATGAAAAATATTCAGTAGACAAAGTTTGTCACTTTTATTTCAGAGGAATGCACGTTACTGAGTTACTATGAGGCCCGTCTTGGAAAAATTTTGGACGAGATCTTAGTTTTGCACGTTTATGTCCATTGTTATTCTTTGTAATGAACTGAAATAGCAATTCGCGGAAATTACTGAGATTAATCCGTGAGAGGTTCGATCGTAGTGGTTCGTATAACAAAATTCCGACCGCTGAGAGAACAAATCAGAAAGCTATTTCCAAGTTACCTTGTGCCTCTGTTTCAGAAAGAGTCTTCATGCATAATTTTTCAGATGAAAATGGTTTGATTTGCATGAAAATGAACCTGTAGGAGAAAATAATTTCCATATGTCTTTTCGCGCGAAGAGTCGTTTTGACATCGAGGCAAAAGACAATTCGGAAATGGCCCACTCTCCTTTTCATCGCGGACCAGCGGTTCAACCGTATAATAACAGAGCCAAGGCCAAAGGGTCAATGCAATACAGAATGAGTCGCCTCGTTTTCATGCCAAACCTTGCTGTTGACTTCCGGTGACGAATAGGCCACGTTTGATATATCAATATTCTAGCATGGCTCCGAGGCTCTCGGGTCAAAATTGCAAATTTTTCAAGTTTCTTTTGTCCCTCAATTCCCAAAAGAGACTTAGATACAAAGAAAACAACACCAAATGTAGAAGTTTGACCTGAAAGCCTCGGAGCCATGTTAGAATATTGATATATCAAACGTGGCCTATTGGAATGGAGGCTACGCTTGACTGATGACAATGCACGACCGGTTTTGAATTAGACTGTATACGGTCAAACCTTAGTTAAGCGGTCATCCTATCCAATTTAAATTCACGAAATTCGCTTTATATATTTACTGTATGTTTGACATCCACCGAAGGAGCTTGCACATCTTGAAAAGTGTAGCCTAAATATTTCAATATCGTCCTTTGTAATCCGTGTTAATCTTTTCTTTTCTTCATGGTTAACCATTAAAAATGACGCTTTGGCGTTTTGGCTCTCAGGTAGCAATCACTTTCAGGTTTCCTTCAATAAAGGCACATTGGAACCTCTTGTAGTCCCCGGGGGGGGGGGGGGGTACTCCCTTATAAGAGCTTAATGGGGACGTGCGGCCAGCCAGGGTATGTTTTTCGGGATTTTTGTCTTAAACAGGGTATCGAATTTGTCATGTTTTGTCTTAATCAGGGTATCGTTTTATTAATTTTTGTCTTAAATGGGATATCTTTTCTTGGACGATAAACAGCAAAATTTTTACTTGTAAGCTCTTGTAAATTAATATTGACTTCCGTTGAATTTGGCTTTGATACCAGGCACATTAAATTTCCATTGATTACACAACAAGAAAGCCACACAATTTGTAACCGCAACTTTTAATCTATGTCTTAAACAGGGTATCAAAAATCGGAATTCTGTCTTAAACAGGGTAGGAAAATCAGCGATATTTGTCTTAAACAGGGTCAGGGTATGAGGGGCCAGGCCGCACCTCCCCACCCAAGAATATATCGAGTA
>JAHPZR010018733.1:0-10910 GCA_019787425.1 Platygyra sinensis | reverse complement strand
TACACCAGCATAAGAAATAGTTCTGATGTCTTGAATGAGCCAGGGGGGAAAAAGAGAAAAAATCAGAAAGCAGAATTCTTCCAGGGGTTGAAGTGCCAAAATTTTACCCTATAAAAATTTTGTGTCGCTTTTGAAAACTATTGATGTCGGAGAACTGAGAGATTTACAAACACTAGCCACAGAGCTATCTACAGAATGTGTTCCTGGTGTTTACAGACCACTTCAACCATATCTCCTGAAGCTAGCTAATCTGTATATGGATCTTCATAAACAAATCCCCATGCTTCATTGGTTTCATGGTGAAGAGGGACTGTTCTGGGCTGCTATAGGGGCAGATGGTGCACCATTTGGTAGAGATGATTGCACCACTGGTAAGCTTGTTTAGTTAGTTTAGAATAGCATGAATAGCCAGTTTATGTACAATCACTGCAAGAAACTTTTGAATTACCAGACGACTATATCTTTTAGAGCATATAGTTGTACCTCAGGATACTGTGAACTATCTTTCACATGCATTTCATTGTAAACAAAGAAGGGCCCATATTAATATTCTTAGTATTTTTTTATATCACTTGGGCGCACCATAACAAAGTTCTGGTAGTGACCACTTCTACTGTACTGATCTTGATCTGTTACAATCATCCTTGCAGCCTACTGAGTCAGTTTCCTAAACCTGCTCAATCGAATCCAGAGTTGCAATGAAAATCACCTGCTGCTGGGGGCCAACTGTGAGGAGGACCACCCTTTAATGAAAGCTTACACCAAACAACTTACAAAAGAAATGGAAGAAGTGGAAAATAAATTGTTCACCACTGAGAAGGGATATCAAGTGAGATTTGCCATCAAATTAATTCCTTCAGACATGAAGTGGGCCTCTTCTTTCTCAGGAGAGTTGAACAATGCTGCAACGTATTTTTCCCCATTTGCAAATGTCTCACAAAGCAGCAAGCACACAATGTTTGGCTCTATAGGAGGTTCAGATGCAACCTGGCAGCCATGGAGTTATGAAAGAGATTAGAGGTATTGTTACTTCCTTTGTCTCGTTCAGCCACAAACCGCTTTAGTTTCTTACTTTGTTTGAATAGATAAGTTTTCTCTTTCGTACGTCGTAAGTGAACAAAAACACCAGCTAACATGGCGATCGATGTAGTCGATTTGATCCCGGCAAATCCAAGCGAATTGTTCGGTTATCGAGCCCAAGCTAACACCAATCGTATGGGTGCCCAACGGTCGATTATCGAGCTCAGTCGTATGTTTGATTACCAAACGATCAAGATCAATCACAGTAAATAAAATATTAGATTTTGTTCGGTTACCGAACACAAACAAACACAAATCATCGATTGAGCTCGATTTTGTTAGTACATTAGATATGCCGGAGTTGATAGTATTTATTAACAAGAACCACTTACTTCACTTTACTTCACTTTACTTTACTTTACTTTACTTTACCTAATTTTACTTAACTTAGGCCCGGTTTAAACGTCGCATTTTACATGCGCCGAATCGAATTGCCGAATTAAGTGCATGTAAAATGCGACGTCTAAATCAATTAAATGCGACATATTTCAATTCGATGCGAGTCAGTCGAATATTCGACTGATCCAGCCGAATATGCGACTGAAATTCGACAGTTGATTTAAACGCCGCATTTTACATGTGCCGAATCGAATTGAAATTATGTTAAATAATTTATGTTTGCTCTAATGGGAATTTTAAATACGTCACTCGCGCTCAGCAATTTTATTTGGCAAAACAATGCGACGTTTAAATCAAACCAGCCGAACGTATTCATTCGAGTCGACTAAAATTAGTATTTGATTCGGCGCATGTAAAATGCGACGTTTAAACAGGCCTTAGGAAATTTCCAGTTCATTTCGAATTACAAGCGTATTTCCGTCTCGACGTTTGATCACAAAGACTAATGATCTAAAGAATTTTTTTCTTGTTCATCACGCGATCTTGCCGGCAGTTCAGATAAATCAGACGGTGCATTGTGATCCGTTTTAAAATTCGCGGGAACTGTGAATTATTTTACGACCGAGTGGTTTTCTTGAATGGGCATTGTGTTAGTCTTGGCAACCATTGTTATTCACTCCTGCACTTGAAACAATAGCTCGCTTACTCCTGAAGCGCCATTTTCGAATGCATTCCAGCCGGCAGTTTTCAAACTCAAAACAATAGTGGTTCTTGTTAATAAATACTTTAAGTGAAAACGGATTTTATTAAAGAGAAGTTGTACCTTACATTTGCAGTGCGTAGGTTTTCGTGAAACAGTGTAAAATTTTGTTAAATCACGTTCGAAAATTGTTTCCATACTGAAATTCCCTGTTTTTGCTGAACTTTGACGTTTGAAACAATAGTCCTTCCACTTGCTCAATGTTCTTCATTTTAGGCTTAAATTGTAGGTACATCATTCTTCTTCAAAAAGCCGTGCGTAGGTTGTAGGATTTTGACATCTATAAAGCGGTAAAGCACTTTTTATAAACGCTACTTGACCAATTTGAGCCCTTTCTTCTCTAATTGTGAGCGCTCTCTATTCAAATTTGCCGCTTTCGTGAATTATGAATAATTAATGATGTCCACGCATTCTGCCCGATGTGAGCGAAAATTTAGGAGCGAATATTTGGAGAGACAAATTACGAGGGATCACTTAAGAGTGACCTTCCATCGTGAAACCAGGTGAAACTTATCGAGAATCAAAGCGAACACTTATCAAAGCTAACTTTATATCATCTTAAAAAATGTGCTCAAGGCGATCTAGATGTGCTCTCGGTCGAAATTTGTCTTCAAAAAAATTTCCATGATTAAGATACCGAAGTCTTCAAAGCTCCATCGCTATGTTAATAAGGTGAGAAAACTTTATCATGCACGATATAAGGTTAGCCTGAGTTTCAGCCGCCTCCTCCTTCCGGCGCTAAGTCTCGGTCGTCTCTCTCCCGAGACTTAGCGAGAGGGGAGGCGGCTGAAATTAAGGCTCGATATAAACGTAATAACAAACGCGATCCAAAGATAATTAACTTAAATAAAATGGCTATACCCAAGAAAGCTTATTTGTTGTCTTTCTTTAGCAGGCATTATCACAATATCACAAGCTAATGAAACTAAAATGTAAAGCACGTCAATATTTATCATTGTTTTCTTGCAATTTTGTGAGTCATATGACCAATTATGTGAATTTCAAACTAAGTAAAGATGTTGAGAAGAATCCAGGACCTACTCAATACAACACTGATCATCATGAAGTAATAATTAGACCTTTTATGCAAAATCACAGCTCAACAATGCAGTTGACCTCTCCTATTTCCTCTAAGAATTTGATGCAGTCAAGATTAGGTGAACTTGGTTTACAATCAATTAAATAGATGTTGGCGGTGCAGGTGAATGTTTCTTTAGATCTGTATCACATCAATTATATGTCAATAGCACCATCATATGTGTATACGTTACTGCTGGGGAGACAAAAAACTTTGAGAGTTTTTTGTCTCTGATTGTGAGTTACGTCAGTATTAGCCTCCACAGAAGAGGGGAGGAGGAGTGCGAGAGGTTAACTATATTTATGCAATCCCGTGTCCACTGGGCCCCGGTAAGTTCCACGTAGTGGTTCTAGTTTGTAACATTAATATTGTAAAATCAATTTAACTTTATGTACATAACATTTTGTGTAAGTTTAATAAAATTGAATTGAATTGCAAATCGTCTGGAAGTCCATTTCTTACTTCAATTTCTCTGACTAAGATAGTTGTGTGCCATTCATGCTTAAGTGATCTACAACGTGGTACTACAAATTATTTGGACATTCTACTTGAGGGTATCAAGAATTTATCTTTGAAAACCTCAATTGTGAGTAATCAGAGGATTGAGCCGTTGAAATATTCAGTTATATCACAGCGTACACTAATTTTTTATCAGAATCAAAGGCCAGCTGTGATATTAGCACTCAAGTTTGATCGATTTTTAGACCTGTGATACAAGATTCCTGCGAGGACGAAAAATGTTAATCGAGCAGTTTGCAACCTCTCTCACCTCTCTCTGTCTTTGTACGAAAGTATTGGTTGTTTGCATCGAATATAAAAATCGTAACCATTCAATAAATTAAGTCAAGAATCAGGTATATGATAGATAATTGATAGACAAAAAACATCGCCGAGATTTAGGTCTGTGCGGTTTTTCATTGCCGCGTTATTCGGTAAACAGTTTCACCTAATTTATAGAGCTTTGTATGGAGACGCCATGTTGGTGCCCTTCCGAGGGGCACCAACATGGCGGCCGGAAACCAACAGAAACATCTGTCATTGAGTTTTGCCACTGAAACGAAAAATTATTACTCTAGAGTTCCGAGACATTGAAAGTAATATTCTTCTAGTGCAAGAACTGTTCAGTTACCAAAAACGTAAGCGATAACTGCTCTTTTGACCTACGCGTGATCCTTCTCGGACCGCCATTTAATGTCACGCAACGCATAAACTTGAAAATTCAAATGTCCTCTATAAGAAAATGAGGAAACCTTATCGAGCTTAAACGTCGTAAAACGCCAAGTTTTGATAAGGTCTTATGTCTGATGACACTAAAACGCCAGTAGGATTGCTAATTTGTAATTTTGGAAAATGATGACGTCACATGAAAACAAAGAATTAGTAGTTGCACACCAACAATCGACCCTTCTCCAAAATGGCGGCCAAAAATTCAAATAAGTACAAATTAAAAACGTATACCAGCACTAGAAAGAACACCTTTACTTTAGTAACCCTACAAAGTTTCAGCATTTCAGGTGTAGTATCAGCTGAGAAAATGTAAGTTGAAAATTGAAAAATTACAGATGTTTATATGATTGGGGATATAATGGTTGGAACCGGTTCGAACATATTGTAAACACAATAATCTAAGCGTATTTGGCCTTTGCATGAAGTTGCCAGACAACTGTATCGTCACGATGACATTGTAGCTCTCGGAATACTTCTGGTTCCTCGAATTAACATTTCTTGTGGTATTTAGTACAGTTGAAACACGATTGATCTCAAAGGAATTAGCTTGTTTTTGTCGTCTTTTTGACTTACAACTTTCATCTTTCTTTCGCAGCGCTGTAATGTATTTCGTCGTGCGGCGAAGAGATTATTTGTTTTGTTGTTATCAAATTGGTTTTCACATGTTTCTTTAGCTTTCAATATTTGTTGTTTCTCAAATGTAGCCGTATAGTTCAAGAATGGAAATTCTGTTGTACGTGGTTTCGAATTACAACAGTTGAAAGTTAACTCATCGCGCCATCCATGAAATTTGACCATCTTCCGAGTCTCCATGTTGCGTGCAATGTGCTGTCATGTTTGTTTACGTTTTGCTTCGCTCCTATCAGACACATGTGAAATGCCGACTTGACACCTCGCGAGGGGCGGAATTCAAAAATCAATAGCTCGCGTGCAGGCTCACTTTTCCTCGCCTCATTCTTCTCGCCGGCTTCGCCGGTTCTCGGTTCTTTGTCGCCTTTGGCCGTGATACCCTACCCAAACAAGTGAGCCTGCTCGCAGGCTATTTGATGACTGGAATCGAAAACGTTACGTGTTCTTCACTCAGATATGTCAAGAAATGGACGTTAATGAGATGCATGCTCTTTAAAAAGTGACAAAGTGTCCTCTTTCCTAAAAAGCCACCACTGTCAAAACACACATAATTCTGTCAAATATATCAAGTAATATGAAAATGGCACTTTGTGATGCTTATTCATAAAGAGCACTGAACCTCATAAGCCTGCATTTTTAGACATAAGTGCACTGCATGAGGAATTGCCCCGCAGGCGTTTTGATATCTTCAGCTTTGCTGTGCTCATGAAGTTGTTATTGTTTTTTAGGATGACTGTCGATGGCGAAGTTGCCATAACAACGGAGTCTGCGTTGTGAAAATGCAACGTTTTATTTGTTCTTGTAATGTCCCGTGGACTGGGAGCTCCTGTGAAATTAAAATTTGTAAGTATAGATTACTAATTCATATTTAATAGACCTTATCTTTTACTCATGTTATAATGCAAATTAGGGGCAAGCATTTGACAGAAAATGTAATACATCAAACACGAGACACGGGTTTTATCGGGATATCCAAACACCGAGAAGAGACCTGAAAATACGACGCGCAGCGAGGTATTTGTCACGAAATTCGAGGTGTTTGGATAATCGATGAAACACTGTCTAGAATGTTTGAGAGACCGGGTATCCAAACCTCCTTCACGGTTGTGATTTCCGTTGTTTTAACTTGATAAATTATTAATGAGTTTGAGAAAGTTCTTGGAAATTCGGTCAAAAATCATGTTTACGAGCTAACAAAGTGGTATATAATGCAAAAACAGATATGTTTTAAGAAGCATAACTACCTTTGGCAATTTTCATGTTCAAATTGTTCAAAGGTTGTTGTTTATAGTGGTTAGTAAACTTGGCTACATCTGAACTAGTTCACAGGTATGCCACTTAAACTGAAAGAAACAAATTTATCACATAAACACCTGTAAAATACCAGGATTTCTCCTTTTACTAAAAATCATATCTTCTTCGCACGCAGTGAAGATACTATTTTTATCTTTCACATGTAAGGATATTGGCGTTGCCATAGTTACTAAAATGATCACCATTGTTATGGTTGCATAATCCCTTAAAAAGTATTTAGATATGTTTCTGTATGATCGAAACATCATCGGTGCCTCCTCCGAAATCTTCGAAAACCTTCGGAAATCTTCGGTAATCATTGGAAAATGTCCGAAAAATGTTCGGAGACGTTCGCCTTACCTTCGGAACAATTTTGGAAAATCTTCGGAAAGTGGTCGGAAATCAGAATATTACATGCCCGCTTGTGGATATGATTTTTATCTTCTCGTCTTCAACTCGACATCTCATTCGTTCACTGCGCTCACTCGTGAGGTATCGAGTTGAACACTCGAAGGTCCTCGAAGATAAAATTCATATCCACAAGCGGGCATGTAATATCCTCTATACATCTGGCGGGAGGCAGACCAGAAAAACAACTCCAGCAGCGAAGTGGTTTGAGCGGGAACCCTCGACCTCCTGATTTCAAGTCTGGCGCCCTAACCACGCAGCCACGCTGCCTCGGCTGCATTATTTTTGAGCCACTTTCATTTGACTTTTAGTGTCCTTCCAATTCTAACGTTTATTAATATAAATCCGCGAAATCTAAGATGGTAGATTTGGTAATATAACATCAAGTCAGAAACTATTTTAAAGAGTTTTCAAACTCGTGCAGAACAGTAGAATCCTGCTTCATATAGTGTCTGTGGCTGGTCAACCATGCTTCTTTGTTTAAAAACATCATAATCATTTTACAATGTCTGTCCCGAGTGCGAAAATTTCACATATCAAAATACTTTTTTTTACTCAAAATCTTAGCTTTGTATAATTTCACCACCCTTCGTGCCACGGGAAGTGATGGCCCGGATAGCAATGTGGGATACAACGGTACCGGACTGCAGGATGTCCAAGTGAAGCACGGAAAACAAGAGTGGATCGTGCCTTTCACCGGACGATTCCGCGTGGAGGCCTGCGGGCATCTGGAGGGAATGGATACACTGGAACGGAGGGGGGCAATGGAGCTAAAGTAACCGGCAATGTCTTGCTGACGAAAGGAGAGAAACTGACTGTACTTGTCGGACAAAGAGGCTCATCGCTATCTTACATGGGAAGTGGCGGTGGAGGAACGTTTGTTAACTCCCAAGCTGGGCTTCTTCTTGTAGCTGGCGGTGGAGGGGGAGGTGCATTTCAAAATGGTCTCCCCGGAAATGATAAACAGAATGGAAGCGGTATCGGTGCTGGAAGTCATGGTTCAGGGGGCGTGTTTGTAGAGAATCTGGCTCATTACATAGGCCTCCAGGTTCCGGCTCGGGTGCTGGCATTAATGGAAGTGGAGGATGCTTTCATGCAGAACCATGTACAAGGATTACCTGTGACAAGGGAGGACAATCATTTACCGAGGGAGGAAACGGAGGCAAGGATCCAAATTGTCCTGGTGGTTTTGGTGGAGGAGGGGCTTGCGCATTCTCTAACCCTGGAGGAGGGGGTGGATATTCGGGTGGTGGAGTCGATAATAACAGGGCTGGGGGTGGGGGAGGTTCCTTCGTGGATGTAGTGACGTGGAGTGTTATAAAAGGAGGGTGCCACGAGGGGGACGGGTATGTTTCTTTTATCAGTGAAGATTAATTCCAATAATAGCATTTTCAAGTACCGTAAATCCTCTATAAAGCCCCCCCCCCTCTCAAATAAGCCCCCTCCCCCTTTTCAGAGGAGGAAAGTAAATAAGCCCCCCCCCTCCCCCTCCCACTGTCCCCACCTGTATTCACCAAAAAAAGTTAACGATTAACGTGGACTGATCAGTTATGGTTTATTCAGGCTGGAAGTTTATGTTTTTGGTCTTCATGAGGCCGAAGGCACATTTTTGAAGAAGAAGAATTTTGTTTTTGTTACTTTTAGGCTCCCACAAGTGAATTAAATACTTTTGATAGCGACTTAAATTGTACAACACGTAAGTCTACTCTGTCTGATACCACGGTTTTTTTGCTACAGGTGATGCTTTTCGCTAAATTAAATAAGCCCCCCCCCCCCTCCTCTCTATTAACCCACCCTCAAAAGTGCTTGAAAGAAGTAAGCCCCCGGGGGGGCTTAATAGAGGATTTACGGTAATAGATTAACCACGAGAGACAGTGTTTCATCGGGATATCAAAACACCGAGAAGAGAGTTGAAAATACGGCGCGCAGCAGAGTATTTTTGACGAAATTTGAGATGTTTGGATAGCCGATGAAACACTGTCTCGAGTGTTTGATATATCTTCTCAATCGAAACAAAAACTAAGGAGTAAACGGAGAAGTAAAATCATCAAAATCCATGCTAATTAAGAGCGGGTATCCAAACCTCCTTCACGGTTGTTAGTGTGATTATTTTTGATTGAACTTAATGATTAATTAACGTATTTGAGAATTGAGTGTCGAAAGTAATGAAGGAATTACTTTGGTTTTGCTGCTGGTTTTACTGCGGTTTGGGTGGGTAAGTCTAATTGGTATGTCACTGATTTGGTTTTGGTTCTTCAACTGTCAATTGAAAAACCGCTCTAAACTTATGAGGTTATCCGCTTTATTACATGACTGAAAAATTACCTCACTGTGATTGGCTGAAAGTGGGGAAGTAAGTAACTGGTTTTAAATTTGCACTTTGATGAAAATTAATTTGTGGGTTAGTGATTTCATCTCGGTCATATTATCGTAATATATAGATTTAGGTTGAATTAATTTTGATTTGAGTTTTGTATTTTCAACAAGTTAACCTGACATGAGCCAGCGATCCAATCAAACACCAGCACTTGGTCAGCGGTCAACTTTAATAAAACACGTGACCTCGATGAGCTATAAACCTGAGCCCGCGATATGGTCACGTGATACTGGTCAGCGGATAACTTAATTTGACAGGTGTCAATTGATCATAACATGATGTCATATATCAAAAAAGTTCACGGTAAACTAAGGCTGCATGTCTCTGTCAACCTATTATTTGGAGTATGGCCGCCATGTTGCGCGACTCAACCACCACCGCCGCCGCCACCGCCGTCGTCGTCGTCGTGCGTACGCGCCCACGAGAACTACTGATGGCCACGATAACATGAGAAAATCAATTCATGGGTTTCCTTTATTTCCCTATATGGGTATTGGGCTCCGCTTGGCGGCCCTTCGGGCCGCCGGAGCTCCGCTATTATCATATTATGACCCCGTAGCAAGCGTTCCCGTACGAATGAACAACGTGCGATATATCAATATTCTAAAATGGCTCCAAGGCCTTCGGGTCAAATTTGCAATTTTTTAAGTTTCCGTTGTCACTCAATTCCAAAAGAGACTTAGATACAAAGAGAACAACACAAAAAATTGTCCTGAGAGCCTCGGAGCTATGTTAGAATATCGAGAAGCAAGAAAGGTCTTCTCTTGCTCAAAGCAATTAAGGTTTTGCAATACCTGTGATTTGAAAAAAAACTCTTTGGGCACGAACCTTTGTTTCAGTTATCACTAAAGTCAATTCTTAAAAGCACTCGCATTCATAGTTAATACCACTTGCTTATTTGGGCTCCGTGAGGCAGTCTCCGTTTTGAAGCCGGATGTTATAGCATCTCAAGGCCATCCCCACTACCGACGACTGCTCGTTAGATTGCATTTTAACATAGCGTGAATTTATCAAGAAATAGTTATCATCATTAAACTACATCAGTAACTTTACCTTTATTTTAGAGCTGTTCAATGTAGTCATATCCTTTTACAATGAAACCCTCATTAAACGGAAACCTCGAGACCCTCTCAGGGTCCGCTTAATAAGGGGCCCTTTAGTGGAGGTTTGTTAGCAACATTTTCTCCATATTAAACTTTCAGATTGTCCGCCAGACTATCGTGAAGTTCATGGCGTGTTTTGCGAGAAGTCTCAGTTTTTAATCAAGTCTTTTAGGAACGTATAGTCATTGTAAATTCCTTCCAGCATCCGCCAAATAGAGGGTTTTAATAACGCAGCAATAAACTGGAGAGAAAACTTAACTACAATCCACCGTAAGAAAAACGATGGCGGCTGTACATTTTACCACAATACCTTGCGAGCCAAACTAAGCCCACCGGGCATATAGAACGATATGGTTTAACAGCAGTCGTTCCTATACCAACAGTATTCCTCTTGTCGATTTTGAATGACTTGCAATTTTTCTTTGTGTCTTTATACGCTCTTTTAGAGTTTTCGTGCACAAAGCAATATAGGTAAATGTACCAGTCGCCATCTTTTCTCTTACGGTGGATTTCAATTATGTTGAGCAAATGAATTGTACTCTGATGCTGACTTTAATTTATTGAAATAAAGAACTCGCTTGCATGGACTTCACCTCTGAATGTTTCATTGCAACC
>JAHPZR010018727.1:0-14453 GCA_019787425.1 Platygyra sinensis | reverse complement strand
GATTCCAAGTTGGATTATTATTGGAAAACATCTGAATTAAACTATCCAATATTGGAATAATATTGGAATATTTCATACTTTCTTTAGGAGAAAGGAGATTTTTGGAAGATCATTGGTATATCAGTTGTTTAACAATCAAAGTTGGTATTTTGATGGTAGTTTATTGGAAAAATTATGTTTTATAGTAATAGTCCAATAAAAAACTATTAAATCAGTCTGGATTGTTTACTGACTGATAAACCAGTCATTTACCAAAACAACTCCAAGTTGGTTTTTATGGTAAATTATTGGAATATCACTTCTAGCAGGTGATAATCCAATAAAAACCACAGAAGCAAACTCGGATTGTTTGAGTGATAAACCATCATAACTATGATTTTTCCCATCATTTTTTTGTCCAATTCAATTAAGGAAAATACATTTCCGTACCTACAATGAAGGTTCTTTACAAGTGTATGGTAAAATATTTTTGTTTAACTACAAGAACTTCATTAAAAAAGAAGACAATTATGTTGTGAATTGTCTGTACAGTAGCAACTAGTTACCGGAAAATTATCCTCTGATTGCATTATATTTGTTAAACTTTGGACCGCAAGTGTCTCTTCGCGTCCACCATATCTCGTTCCCAGAGCCCTCATTCTCCTTGACAAGTCCGCGGGAGTCTGGTTAGGAGGTAACCTCGTTCTCAACGTCTTTGATCCTGGGAACGGGAACGAGGTTGGTCGAAGAGTGAAGAAACCGAGAACTGGATTGTGTTGTGTTTATATCAACCTTTGAAAAGATTCAGCAAAATGGCAACAAGTTCTTTTTGTGAAGAAGAGAATCTACCCCTTTCTCACTCAGGTAAGCTTTTATATATATTTTTTATTCTCAATCCAGCGGTGACGAGCTTCATTTCTTTTTCGAGCATGTACATGTGAAACTAGAGCAGCTTTTGGCGCCAATTTTGACCAGCTTCTATTTCCAGTTATAACATCAAGAAATGCAGTGTTTATTGAAAAGATTTTGCAAAATTATAACTAGTTCTTTTTGTGAACGGGATCTACCCCTTGCTCAGTCAGGTGAGCTTATTTTAAAACGTGTATTTTTTCATTTTCACTGCATGCAGCGGTGACAGATATCGACGCATTTAATCTTGAGCATGTCGAACCAGTTTTTGGCGCCATTTTAGCCCATCGATTACCCAACCTCAATTTCCAGTATGAAATACGAAATTCAGTGCTATTTTACAACATTTTACCGTAAATATTGAATGACAGTGTCTTTGTTTGCGTTTCTCACATTTATGATGCTTGAAGAATTGGCGAAACTACCCCTTGCATTGTGTACGGCTCATACATGTAGCTTGGTTGTATGTCCGGTGACTTGCGTTAACTTAAGTATATAAGCTTAACTTGCAATCACCTCACCTTGCAATTGTTTAAGTTAGCTTATAAATTCAAGTTTAAGCTTTAATGTTACACAGGGGCTGATTACATGGCGAATTTCAGCCCCGGGCTGAAAGTTTGTTGCGATTACATGACGAAATTTGGCTCCCCACCATCTTGTTTCATTTAAAACACGATCACTGCACATGCCCAAGCTCACTTTTCAGCCGGGCTGAGATTTTAATGCAATTACACTAGGTTTTTCAGCCCCGGCAGGAAGATTTGTTTGCTAAGCCAATCTGAAATTTCAGCCCGGGTTAACTGGGCTGAAATTCCCCATGTCATCAGCCCCTTAGCTTCTTGAGGTAGGCTATAAATCCTGATTCTTCGTTTTCAGAATCAGAGTGGAATCCTGAGCAAGTTGCCAAATGGCTACGCAGGGTTCAACCTGAATATGAGGAGGAAGCAAGACTATTTGAGAGTAAGCAGGCATATACATAACCTTATCAAAGTTTTGTGATTTTGCTTTGTTTAACTAATTTTGTTCTTATAGTTAATGTTCCCATGAAATATAATTACTCCTTAATATTTTAATTGGTGGTTTCTTAGAAGCAGAGATAACAGGCAAAGCACTGGCAATAGTTGATAGACAGTGTCTTAAAGACATCGGAATAGCATCTATTGGGAAAAAACTGACTATTCTGGGTTGTATCAAGGAGCTCATGTCGGGTCAGTAAATTTTTAAAATTATGCTTCCATCTCATAGCAAATTCACTGCAAGTGATCCCACAGTGCACTTGCAAATGCTTTCTTGACTTTCTCAGGGAAATGTGCTTTTAATATCCTTGCACTTTTCAAATTTTCAGCAAAAGTTAATAGTCACAAGGCAAGTTTGCCTGGTGCCACGCCTGAATCTGAACAGCATATGAAGGTGAAAATAACCAAGAGTGATAAAAAGGTCATGTCTCCTGAAGAAAAGCGTCTATATTACAGCAAGTAAGTAACAGTTTTTTTTTCTGAAAAGGGGGGGGGACTACTGACCTGTACATGAACTCAGCATTTATAAATTTATTTATTTATTTACTTTCTTTAATTTAATTTACACTGTTTGTTACATTCTCAGGATAAACATCAGAAAGGAATGTGCGAAACGGTGGGCAGGGAATGAGAAGATATACTTTAAAAGTAATAATGGCAACAGTTTGGTATTATCAGAAATGTGTTCATCTTTACTGCCTGTCTGTGAGATCAAGAAAATAGGATTTGGCCAAAGTAAGGACAAGCAAATAGCTCTCATGATACTTGAACAAATTTCCATATCAATAGCTTAAACAATGACATATTTGGGTTACCAAAAATTATGCTAGCATGCCCCGAAATCCACAGTACTCAAATAAATGCCCCCTCTACTCCCTGGGGTTTATGGGGATGGAGGGAATGTATAATTATTCAGATCATTCGGTTATTTTAAGAATATAACAATAAATTTATGTCTGCCTGGCTTGCCTTTCAGTCATTGAGTTTTGACCTAATGCCTCCCCAAAGTAACTCAGAAAGGAATTGAGTGTTTATTAGACAAAATATGGTAACCGTTGTAACTGGCATAAACCCTTTTTATGCTGTCTTCTAGTCTTTAGACAGTAAGGTGCATTACAATATAGAATACTCCAATCTCAGAACAATATTTGACTGGTAAAACTCTTAGCATATAATTTTCAAACAATAACTTACAGCACTGCATTATCATCAGCTAAGTTTCAGTTCTACCACATAGGATAAAATTAATTTAATATTAATCGTATGGTAGTATTGTTTTGTCATTAAATCTTCTTTTTCATCTTATTTATTTTAGATGCCATAAGACACCACATCCTCCAATGGGCTTCAGAGAGAAATCGAAAAATCAGTGACGGGTATGACTTTGAGGTACTTTTTTATTTGTAGACACAACTGTACTATCCATGAAGCTGAAGCATACATTACAATAATTATTATTAGTTGCTATATCGCTTTAGTGCAAAAGAGATATGTTGAAATTCATCCTCCAGAAATAAAATATTGAGTTAAACTGGAATTTGTGTTCATGATGATTCAGTGATGTTACACTATATGGTAACATGCCTAATATCCTGTGCTTGACATACATTTTTATTTATTTAGAATATTATATAGCTCTGTGTTTGGTAAGTAATGATAATCAAAATATTAACCCTGTAATCTGCTTTTCTTGTTTCCAATGTTGAACTATTACATAGATTACCAAACTTGGTAATATAACATATAACCTTCCAACATAGGATTTCTCTGTTTCCAATGTTGGACTATTACATAGATTACCAACATTGGTAATACAACTATGACCTTCCAACTTTGGAATTCTATGTTTCCAATGTTGGAATATCATGTAGATTACCAAACTTGGTAATATAACATATAATCTTCCAACATTGGATTTCTCTGCTTCCAATGTTGGATTATTACATAGTTTACCAACATTGGTAATACAAATATGACCTTCCAACCTTGGATTCCTATGTTTCCAATGTTGGAATATTACATAGATTACCAAACTTGGTAATATAACATATAACCTTCCAACATTGGATTTCTCTGTTTCCAATGTTGGACTATTACATAGTTTACCAACATTGGTAATACAAAAATGACCTTCCAACCTTGGATTTTTAGTTTTTGACTTACCAAGGTTGGAAAGTGTATCTCTTTATCCAATGTTGGACTTTTTACTGATCTTCCATTGATTTTCCACTATTATACCAATAAAAAACCAATGCATTTCCAAATTTGGAATCTCTCAATTTTTTCCTGTGCTACTCCATCATCACTTATGACGATTGCATCCTGATACACGGTCAGATAATAGCTACTCGCGAAAAGCTTATGTTAACTTTTAGCAGATTTATAACTGTAGTGGAAATAAACGAAAAACCTTACAACTACAAGAAGTCTTCCCTTTTGCTGCTCGCTAGTCTCTGTTAAAAAATAAAATTAGTGCTAAACGTATGGCCCCAAAAATATAACAACACGCAATAACATATGCATTTAGGCATTTCCTGTAACGTCTGTTTACAGCATGTTTCAGCAGTTATTCACTTCCATGGGAAGTTAAACTTAGGCAGGCGTCGGAAATAAATGACAAAGCTTACAACTACAAGAAGTCTTCCCTTGTGCTGCTCACTAGTCTTTGTTAAAAAATTAAGAAAAAATAAATTAAAAAAATATTAGAAACAAATGTGTTTGAATCGTCAGACGAAGAGAGCCTGCCACAGTGACAAAATTAACTTTATTGGCTTACCAATTTTGGACTTGCTTCTTTGGTTATTTTCAAACGAGCAGTTCCATATTAGTGAAAGCTTAATTTTTCGAAGAGGATTTAACACAGGAGTTTTGTAATTATTGCAGAGAAACAATTAATAAAAATTGTCAAGTACTCGTGAAGAATTTAAATTTCATGGCTGGTATGATGCAGCGCTTCGTCTTGACCAAGAGACTCATCCGATAATTTTTTTGGTATTTTTTTATTTTATTTCATCTTAGAAAGTTAGATACACTTACAAATACATGTACATACAATACACGTACACGGTGGACCTCTTTACATATATTACACACATTCATTTTTAAACATCTTAACAACAAGTGCAGTACAATATAATAATTGCATTAGTTTTCAGTGAACTTGCCCCACTTTTTAAGATGGAAGGGCAACTTGTTACAAGACTTAGCAACCATCATTTCAAGTTGGTGAATCATTTTAATCCTAGCGATTAATACCATAATGGATGGTTTAGTTTTGTTACATCTGCAGGAATAAATGTATTTTTTCACAATCAACAAAATATGGTTAACAAATAAATCTCTATTACAATCCATTATACCAAACATTACCGGTATATCTTTATTAGATAGAGGTTCAATTTCAATGTCTTGGTTGCCCATCCATTTTACAACTTCTGCTCAGAATTTCTTAGTATAATGGCAAGTTACAAAAAGGTGTTCAAATGATTCATCTGCTTCTCCACAAAAAGAGCAAGCTGAAGATGGAATTATCCCAATTTTGCTGAGGAAGACATTCGTGGCAAGACATCTGTTGAGAAATTTATATTGAAACTCGCGTGATTTGCGTCCAAGGCAACACGATGTGGTAGGCTGTATATTTTTGTCCAATCTAATTCAACGGATGCAAATTGAGCGTTGTATTTGAGTTGAGCTGTTGGTGGAGTAATGCTTCTCTCACAAATTTCCTTATAAATGAGCATTGATTCAGCTTTGCCAAGTAAGACATTTTGACCATTAAAGTGTAACTGAACTTGATTTTGTGAGTCAAAAGGCTCAATGAAAGAATGATGGCATGTTTTTAAAAATGCGCGCCATTCAGTTGGGAGAGCATCAATCACACAAGTAAGTCTGAAAGCATCTAATGGTGAAATATTCAGTTCTCTAAGATGGTTAGTCAGAAGCTTATTGTCTTCATAAATCAGATCTCCTATTCTGCGAATGCCTATATTTCCTAACCTATTGTGATAGACAGACTTACCATCCACACAAACAGCTTTGTTATTCCATAAAATTATTTTTGAAAGATCTGGATTGGTGGGGTTTTGTAAGCTGCCTTGCTTTGCAGCAGAGCATTCTGCGAAGTATTCAAGGCATTCCTCATAAAACCTTGGAAGCTTGATGGGCAAGGTTTTTATATTATAGTCGCAACATAGGATTAATTTACCTCCAACTGGTTTTAGATAATGCAGAAGTATAGTTTTCCAACTGCTTGGTTGCTCATTTGTGAGTCATTTGCAGCAAAGTATTCTTTGGGTTTTAATTATGGAATCTAGGTGTGGAGCTTTGAGCCCGCCATCTTCGATGTCACTAATAAGCGCTAGGCGTTTGATTTTGTCTTTTCCTTTCCAAATAAAGTTTAAAATAATTTTATTGGCCTCTTTCACAAATTCTTTGTCTAAACAGATCATGCTTGCTTGATAAAGGAATATTGGAATAATGAATGTCTTGACAATTTGAATCCTTCCAATAACAGTGAGATCTCTCCATTTCCATATCCTTAACTTATTCTTAATAGAAGTGATTAATTCGTCAAAGTTCAACTTTTGTTTGACGCAATAGTCATATGTAAAATAAATTCCCAGAATTTTAACATAAGTTTTCATTTTAGTAGTTTTAAAAAGGGTGTGGCTGAGTTACGACTGAGCACAATCTCCCAGTAACATCATTTCAGACTTATCGTGGTTTATTCTCAGACCAGAACACTCTCCAAAGCTGTTTAAAAGTTCTACAAACTTCAATAAAGAAGTATCATTAATCAAAAAAGCGGTTAAGTCATCTGCAAAGAGTTCCACTTTAATTTCTTCTCCATCCACCATAATACCCTGGACATTCTTGTTGCTTCGTATACTAATAGTCAAAATCTCCAAGACAATAATGAACAAATAGGAGGACGCGGAGCTCCCTGCCTAACCCCTCGCTGAACTTCGAACGGGGCAGTGGAAAAACCATTGTTCAAAACACAGCTTGATATATTGTTATAAAATGTCTGAATCCATTGTGTAAAAGATGGTCCAAAATGAAAAGCAGACAGAGTGGGAAACAGGAAATCTCTGCTTACAGAGTCAAAGGCTTTCTTGAAGTCAATTGAGATCAACCTTAATTCAATTTGGTATCTTTTTGTGTAGTCCAAAATGTCTTCGATAGACCTATCAATAGTTCTATCCTTGACATATGCACATTGATTGTGATGAATGACGCTAGGTAAAACAGCCTTGAGTCTTTTGGCGATAGCTTTAGAGGCAATTTTTACATCAACGTTGATTAGCGATACTGGTCTCCAGTTAGCTATAACCCACCTGTCTTTGTCTTTTTTTTCAATAAGTGTAAAAATAGCACACTTCTGTGAGTTTGATAATTCTCCATGATCATAAGAGTAATTTAGACTTTCCACCATTAGATTACCTACGATATTCCAAAAAGCCTTATAAAATTCTGCAGTTAAGCCGTCATCCCCTGGTCACTTATTGTTTTCAAATAATTGAAGACTCTTAAGGTAATTCCCCTGAAATAAAACTGACAATAGATTTTCGTTCAAACTTTGCCAACTGAATATCTATCATATGAGAACTTCAATTTTGAAATAAAAAAGGGGGTTGCCCATACTCATTAATGAGCACTGGGGCATTGAAAATTACCCATTTTGGCATTATTTAATGCTTATTACAAGAACGCATACCCAGTAATAATTGTAAATTTTTGTGACCGAGACTCGTGAGAACACACATTAAACTGGAGTCAATGCATTGTATCGGACACAAATAAACTTTTTAAGTTTGATTTAGACAGAAAGCTGAATTCTTGATTAAATTTCAACCAAATGTCTTGACATGGTTACCATAGGGCAAAATAGAAAAGACCACAGTTTACTTGCTATTTTTGTTATTTATTCAATTTTCAGCAATAGAAATCAGATCAGTCTTTCCTCAAGAAAAGTTTATGATAAGTTGATTACAATGACTGAAAAAAAAGTTGGGGTGCCCGTGCTTGTTGGTGAGCTATAGCCATTTTCCAACTAACAGCGCTCAATATATAGGCAAATCCGCCATGTTTTCAATATGCGCGTGCACACGGGCGCACTAAATGACGCCATAAATTATGCACAGAAGGGATGCGCAATGCAATTGTGAGGAATAACCTTAAGGTATTCATCAACCATTAATTTTCCCTCACAAGCCTGAGCATTTTCCGCAGTGAGTCTTGGTATTTCTGGATTCCCTAGAAAAGAGCTTAGTAAATTCTCGGAGGGTGTTAGAGAATCAGCTTTATACAGGTGAGAGTAAAAACTCTCAATCTCTCTCAATATTTCTTTAGGGTTAGTAATTAAAATACCATCCTTATTGAACACCTTGCACACGGAGCTTTTAGCTTTCTTATGTGATTCTAGATTTAGGAAGTACTTATTACCAAGAGCCCATTACCGGAGCGAGCAACTTCCCTATATTCGTGGAAATGGCGTTTTCACAAGTAGAGTTATTCTAGATACACCTTTCCCGCGAAAATTGCGGTGACGTCAGCATCGAAACAAATCTGAAAAAAAGATGGCGGCCAAGCTTCGACTTTTTGCTACACTATTCCGTTCTCCACTTGTCGTTTTCCATTATTCCAATCCAACCATTCCATCAGATGGCCTTCCCACAATACCATGTGTTTTACTCGCACTTTCCACATGTGAAGTTGCGGCATACCTTTGCATAATCTTATCTCTGAGTGCGAGTTCACCCGCGTGTGCCTTCGATAAATTGTTCTGAAGGTCGTCACAATGGTCAAATAGACCCTAAAGATAATCGCAAAACAATGAAGAGATCCGATCAAAATATAGAAACTTCTATTAACGTAAAGGAACCCCATTTAGAAGCTGAAGAGTCAGCTACATGTTCGTCTTCGGCGATCCAGGAAGGTACGGAATGCGACAACAATTCCTCCAAGAGCGCTTCGGTAAAGAAATAATAATAATAATAATAATAATAATAATAATAATAATAATAATAATAACTTTATTAACGTGTCAAGTAAAATAGCAGTTTCCCACTAAGTAAGGACACCTATCTACCTATCCGAAAGAGGTAATGGACCTAGCAAAGGAACATTTATCTGATAAACATGTACTTTGCCCGGGTTTGTTAGGGTTCGTGAATCTACAGAGTGAGCTGGGTTATATTCCCGAAACTGTGAGGCTAATCAATGGGCCAGTAACTACGGTTCATTTGAAAAGATGCAAAATCTGGCACATTCCTGCAAGAAATTTAAAATCTAAAGCCGATGAGTCGGACCCCAGACGTCAGAGAGAGTGTGGTGAATGTCTAATTTCCGACTGATATGTGATTAAGGCAATCCAAAAGAATCGCGAAATGGAATCGTCCAAAAGGCATGAAAGGCAGCAACCTTCAAGCAATTATCCAATTATCTTTCACCTAAGAGCAAAATTTCACGCTACTCTAACTCTACACGACAGCGACTTCGCTTGGAAAAACACGTGAAGGTTGAGCTTCCTCAGGAGTAATCACCAGAACTTTGCCAGCTGATGGAAAGCATCGAGACTTCAGATTTGGGGAAGAAAGAACTAGCGAAAATCTACAATGAAGGTAACCAGTACATAGGTGACAAAGGGCAAAAAGCAGGAGACTGTCTGAACGAAGTTTGGAGAAAGGACAGGGAAAGCTTCTTTAAAGATCAGCGGAGTAATGGTATGTTTAAGTTTTTGTGATATTACTTAAGTCTTGAATTAACTTAGCTGCTGTTTTATATTGTTAGTTGAAAAAAAAAAAGTGACTACAATGTGCAAACTTACTAGTTGCAAATTATTAATATTTCTATCCTCTGAAGGTGCAGAAAATGAGTACATTCATTTAAACTTTTTCAGACTTTTTCCCTGGGAGGTGGTTATCATCAAGTTACCTTAACCCATTGACTCCCGAATGAAATTGCACGCGACATACCCCTAAATTCCCAGGCGATTTTTGACTTTTCAGAGCCAGCACGAGCGCTAAAAATAAACCATATGCGCAGTAACCACAGACACAAGATCAGGTTTCAAGACTTCGTTTATTTAAAGTTTAATATTTGAAGGGCCAAAATATTAAAAAACATCAACAAAAATAACTCAATATGATGTGTAGAATTTCTAAGAAAACAAGAAATTATATTTTTTATTTGCCGCGCGACAAAAGCCGAGAAAATTGAAGATGCAAAAATGAGTTAATTTTTTTACTTCAGAGGACAAAACGAGACCGGATACCACAGAATTTCCATTCTTTTACTATCACTGAAAACATTTGAGAAAACACCAGAAAATGAAGGCAAAAAACACAAGGTAAAAACCAATTCAAAAAGAAGAAATCAGATAATTTCTTCACCGCGTGACGAAATAATACAGTGCAACGCAAGAAAAATGAAAGTTGTACATCAAAAAGACACCAAAACAGGCCAATTATTTTGAGATAAATCATATTTCAACAGTGTTAATTTAGTGCCCACTTAGTTCTTTTCTCAGGAGTTCTGTTAAGTAGCTGAATAAGACTCGAAAAAATATATTTGAGCGAAGCGAATAAACTAAACAAACAAACCACGCGGGTCGCCGTAAATTAAATATGCAGAAATCGAGCGGGCAAAAATACTGTTCACTTTCAAAACCTAAAATCCCCAAATAAAGGCAACCAAATGGAAGAAATGTGACAGGAAGCTCAATAGCAATAACTTTTCATTCAACATGAGGCAAAAAACTCATCTAAAAGCAAAAAAAATGTTCAAAATTTCGCAGACGTGCTTCGCTGCATGACCGCATGTTCGAATTAATTATTCTCGCTAAAGCGAAAGCTTGAGTTTTTGCCGACGAGTTTTGCAGTTATTTTGTCGGCCATGGCTTTGCCTATCATTCTAAAAGTTGAATTCAACTTGAGGTATATTGTACATTACCATTTTTGTTTTCTAAAGTCCGGGAAGCTGCTTTAAATCCGCGATCTGTATTCAAAACTCACTTGAAAGCGCACCGATTGTCAAGTTTTCGTGGCGGTTGAAGGAAGGAAAAATTCCTCACCAGAAAGGTTTGAAAACTCTGTACACCTTGATCATCCATTCTGAGACCACCTAAACATCGATTTATGTTTTTCCTTTCCGTTTTCAGTGCCAAAGAAGTAATTTCTCCATTTTAGGAATGAAAACAAGACCCTGGAAGTTTGTAGACTTGCCCCGCAAAGCGCCATGATTGCTGCGCTTATCGAGCGCATGATTTTAAGACGAAAAACCATCTTTCTAGGACCCCTAAAGTTCTTTAAAAATATGCTCAGTAAGTTGATTCTGATTGGTTTATTTGTCCTCAAGAACAATAGAACAATAAGAGAACCAAACAGTCTTCAGGGAGGGTAGGAAAGGTAATTGTCCCCCTGTCCTTCTTTTCGGGCGGTTACGGGCGGCACGGGAAATTGGGGGTGGGTTTTCGCATGGGCGGTTACGGGCGGCACGGGAGTCAATGGGTTAAAGAGGAAACGTGATATAATTCTTAGTAAACATGCTGAACACACTAAGAAATAATTAACAATTATTCACCGAAGTGGAGGTAAATATCCACCACTTTCACCGACACTGAAGTGACTAATTGTTTTAGTATATACCACACAAGCTGAATAACTAGCGGCCCAAAGAGTAACTTTATTTGTGATAATACACCGACAAAAGCCCTTTTGTTTTTGTTTGGCTGCTCGGAGGTGAATAGTACTTGGCTAATCACCTCCGCAATAGCCAATCAGTGCGCGCGAAAAGTACTATTCACTTCTGTGGTATATACTAATTTCCCATATACAGTATTGAGTAAATGCTCTATTACTGAGCTGCATGATAATAATTATGAGAGTGACTTTCACTTAATCCTACCATAAACTCTCTCAGAAACTTGATCCCACCTCGGTTCTTGAGCAGACTAAATCTCCTGGTCTCCGGTACAGTTCAGACAATAATCATAAACTTGCACTGGAATTAATATCCATAATATTACATGTATGTCAGTATCTATTGAGCTGATATTCTATATTATAATATACTCAACAAAATTTCAAGTATTTGATTGGTCAATAACGAGTGCATAAATAGATTATAGAGTGCAAATAGAGGTTATAGAGTGCAATACGGAAGTTGCTATGGAAACTATAGGAGAAGCGCGAAATTTAACTGAAGCAAAAAACAAAATGGCTGAAAGCCGGTATACTTCGTCCGACGAAATAGTTGTTGACCAGCTAAAACTAAAGGCAAAAAACAAAAGCTCTTCTAAATTAACACAAACGTAGTTGAATGTCTGGGAAAACTGGGGAAATGAAAGAAAATTCAATCCTAAACTGGAGGAGTATGAGCACGAAGATCTCGATGAAAAGTTACAAATGCTGAAGTACTTACCAAAGATGGATTAGAGTACGAACCGGAGAGTTTGAAGTCCATGCTGGCAGCCTTTTACCGGTGTTTAAAAGAACGTGACTACATGTACTCAATTACACGGGACCGGGAGTTTTATCAGTCCAAGTTCGTGCTCGAGCGAAAAGTAAGACATCTTCGCCAGCAAGGAAAAGGGAAGAGGCCGAACGCGGCAAGTGCACTGACAAGCAAAGAAGAAGAAATACTATGGACAGCAAAAACTCTCGGCGATTCCAGTCCAGGAGTTAGTCTCAGACGATGTAGTGGAAAGCAACTGAGGGCAGCAAACGTTTAGAGGCAGTCTATTATTCAGGTGATCGGCCACGCAAATGAAAAGTCGCCGAACGACTACAATGAAGGAAATGAAAGGGAGCATCGACAGCTATCACGCATCACACATCAGCAGAACTCCACAGACAACAACATCAAACAGTTTCCTAGGATTTTCAGTGTGGAATTTTCTTCCAACTAGTACGGAACAGATCCAGCAAGCAAGTAGCCATCATGCTTTTACGGTAAACAATTTCCACAACTGTCAAGTCACGTTTAGCGTCATTCAAGGACAGGCAGTTCACACAAAAGTTTGGATCAGCATTAACTGTCTGTTCGAGGTAACTCATTACGGAACAATTACAAACTTGCCATCGCTTAACTGATTTTTCATGCTCTTGATATAAAAACTTGTTCAGTTTATAAAGTTTCTGAAGTTTACCTGAAAATTCACGCTTGGTTTAGCTGTCACTAGGTTGTAATTGATTGGTTGAAATAAAACATGTGAGCAGTTTGGAAGCCAGTTCAGAGTAGCGTGTCCATAGAAGCGTGACGGTCGCGTTTTCTCGATTTTTTTGTTATAATTTTGTTGAGAATATTATAAATAAAAAATCGTATGATCGCTCGTGCATTTCGTGATATATGGTCACTCGTGATGTTTTTCAAGTTCTCAAATTGCACTCGCCTGCGGCTCGTGCAATTTTGAGAACTTGAAAAACATCACTCGTGCCCATATATCACGAAATGCACTCGCGTTCATACGATTTCCTATACTTATACATGTACATTACACTGTTTAATGTTGCAGTTACTGGACAAAATGGTAATCGTTGGTCTTTGGCAACCATAAGAATTGGTAAGTATCAGGTGTCTATGAATATGTTTAGTGAATACACTAACATGTAATCCCCATTTAAACAATAAATTGTGATTATTATTGTTTGAGCTGTCATGACTAGCTATGTGACAGGTTTTTTTTCAGCTTTAGAAGTTAAGACTTTGTGACAATACTAGCATTTTTCATAGGCCTTTCACATCTCAATTTCAGTAGTTTACAAATATGTTTGTGATAAAAATGCAGTGTTATTAATTTTTGGATAAAAGCACTAATTGTATGCTTAATCTGTTATATTTACTGGTAGCACTGGCTGTTTACAATCGAAGTCCTTCAGCATATCAAGCACTGCATAATTTAAAAATTTTGCAGCTTCCACATTCAAAGACCCTAAAAAAGGTTATCAAAGGTGGCTCTGAGAAATCAGGTGTAGATGAACTTTACCTTCAAGGTCAGCAGCAGACATATGAGCACTTCCAAAGTAAACGAGAGGCAGAGGGACAT
The DNA here is from genome assembly GCA_019787425.1 of Platygyra sinensis. Taxonomy (NCBI): domain Eukaryota; kingdom Metazoa; phylum Cnidaria; class Anthozoa; order Scleractinia; family Merulinidae; genus Platygyra; species Platygyra sinensis. Next base: position 503 of record JAHPZR010018727.1, on the reverse strand, counting down.
CCAAGACCGTTAGGATTTGGAGTCGTGATGTGGGATGAAGTCAAGGTTTGAAAACAATCAAAACCAAACTTTAGTTATACTTTTAATCCATCACACAATTGTAGGGGTGCATGGAATAAGGGCCTCAGCAAATTTTTGGTTATTGCCTAAGGGTTATTACACAAGTTCTTTTTAGGGAATAATTAAAACCAGAGCAAACTGTGAAAATTGCCATGGGGTAGTTTATGCTTGTTACCTTAAAATTACCCCTTCATAATAATTTTGAAGAAGGAGGGGCTTATCAAAAGCATATATTTGAAAAGGAAATACTGTATCAATTTAAATAGGAATAATTTTTGTCCAACAGGCTGGGGTAATTATATAAGACTTGTAACAGTTGACTCAATGAATAGCAATACAGAATGCAGATTTATAATGATTATTATAGTTTGGCTAATTTTTGGGTCTTATGCTCTGCATAGAGACCCTAAGTCAGGGGCAATCTTGTTTGTCACTTTGAGGAC
>JAHPZR010018726.1:25000-31131 GCA_019787425.1 Platygyra sinensis | reverse complement strand
AGCATGCCAGACATACACTATTAGGTATTATTGAAAATCTTTGTATTGTAAGTAATTCTGCAGTTTCTTTGGCTTATAAACAGTTTAGGGTTCTTGGAAAAATGAATGATTGTCTGTAACCTAAATAATACTGAAACTAAATTTTTCTACCACAGATAAACGAGATAACCGCTTACATTGATGCGTCAATGGTGTACGGCTCAGATCGCGAAACAGCGGACAGCCTCCGCAAATTCGTAGGGGGAGAACTCTTGGTTGATGCCTTTCCTGACATTTTTCAACTACCAGTTCTACCTGCGGCTGAATCCGAGGGCGGTGAAGCAGGCTTCTGTTTATCTATCGATCCTATAAATGAACCTTGCTTCAGAGCTGGTGATGTTCGGGTGAATGAAAATCAAGGTGAGAGACTGAAATAAGAGACGTCACTTCAAAATCGTGTTGTTAAGAAATTTGAACTGAACTTAGCGATAACGTTCATGATAAACCTGAAAAAATAAACAAAAATACCTTGTGGTGCTTACGGGAAGGTATAAAGTTAAACTCTCAAGCACTGTTTTTGATGTCATGAATGACGAATGAGCTGTATTTCGCTCAGAGCGTTTTTCAAGTGAGTCCCGCAAAACCAAAATCAAAGAAATCACTCCAGCCAATCACAAAGAACACAGAACATGTAGTGCACCAATCAAAATTCGAAGTGCATGCATGTAGCAGACGCGAAGCGCGGGAAAAAATAAGCGAGCGCGTCAGGATTTCTTTTGGTTTAACCCCTTACTGGATGAAAGAGCAGCGCGAGTTTTGTAAGCCCTGTAACGGAGTAATGCAAAAGTGAAATTTTACTTAAATTTACTTAAATAACCATTCTGTCTTCTTGTTTCACAGCTTTAATGGCAATGCACGCTCTGTGGGTTCGTGAACACAACCGTATTGTCAAACTCCTACACTTATTAAATCCATTCTATGATGACGAGACACTGTATCAAGAGGGGCGCCGAATCGTTGGTGCCATGATACAACACATTACATATAATGAATGGTTGCCAGCACTCATCCCCAGTCTAGCTTTGGTAAGACCCATGATAGTAGAACGTAATGTAATTTTTTTTTTTTTGATATCTTTATTCACCATCTGCATGTGTTTACCTAGTTTACAATGTTACCAGTTCAATACATGTACAGTGACGGAGTATTTCTTCTAATTAATAATTTAAAAAAAAAACTGTATTGTATATAAAGGACATTATACTCCTTTATATATATTTAAATCGTTCAAACGTGTCTCTTGTGGTGCATACATTGGGGGAGGAGTATTTTTCCAATTAGTTATTAAGAAAATTTTTCAATTCTGTATTTTAATAACACTTTGTCAACGAAAGTAGAGAGGTGAATAGCTTTGTTATGCATCTTACAAGTGTGGATGTAATATCTCATAAACAAGGTCGCATAATTAAACTTCTTTAGTAATGTTTTATCATATGGGCCGGACATGATGCCAAATAATTTTTCTTCAATCGTTGGCATAAAGTTCGAATTATTGACAGCATTAAACCAGTCGATGACATTTTTTACAAAGTGTTTAACAAATTCGCAATCTTTAAATGTGTGATCAATTGAATCATGTTCACCGCAATAGAGGCATTCGTCATCCGTTTTGATTCCGTATCGAAAAAGCTCTATTTTTGTTACTACAATTCTATGAATAAGTTTGAATTGCAATTCTTTTAATTTTGATTCCTTACAAATGTTTTTCAGGGAGTTAAATATTTTTTTCCATGCCTCTCCATCTATCCGTAATTTAATAATATATCCTTTTCTCCCTCATTAAGAACAAAAGATACGTAGATATATATTTATTTGTAGCTCCTGAATTAAGAAAGTTCTGTTCAATCGGTTACATGATCACAAAAAGGCCTCATAGACAAACTTAAGGACGTTTGCGCGAGTCGGTTTTTTTAACACTTGTACGGCAGTCAGATAACGAGTTCCTTGTGTCAGAAATGCAAAAACTTGGGGGTCACCGACTTCGTTTCAGAGATAAACCATGTGGAAAACTACCATGACTTTGAAATATTGGCGTGAGTAATTCAGCATGGTGCACAGAGGTTTATAGTTGAAAATATCGAAGGTGAGTCAGCGGAGGCAAGCGATCTTAGTCATATTTTGTAGAAATGGGTCTGCAGCGTAAACAATTTCAATGTTACCAATTCAACATTTTCACAAAACTCACCTCTTCAAGAGGCATTTAAGGTGGCCGAACACAGTTTTCGCGCGTGCTTTTGCTGATGCAATATTTAGCTCGTGCACAAGGATTTCAAAGAACAAACATGCCGTCAGTGGAGCGATCATTTTATTTACTCAACACCCGCACTATCTGTGTTAATTTTCCTCTGAACGCAGTGTATTGATGGCTTTAGTCTTTTATTACAAAGATATGTTAGAAAAGGTAACGATGCAAAGAACCCAGCAATTTTCAGCTTTTGTTTTTTACCGAAAGAACCCAGTTAAATGCAACGCATGCGCAGTTGCTCGAAAAATTGAGACCGATTGCTTTAGCAGAAACATGCCAATATCTAACGATCCAGTCGTTAGAATTTCAAGAAATTTGGTGGAAAAATAGATCAGAGAGCACGTGAATGATTTATCAAAAAAAAATCTGAATTTTGACATAGGGAATTTTTAATAATACAGGAAACGGTTAACGGCGAATTACGAAAATCGCCTATGTCAAAATTTTATTAGAACCGTGTTGACAGAAGGGATTTAATGTCAATTCTTAGTGTGCAAAATAGAAAAACAATCTAACGACTGGATTTTTTTTAAATAAACAAAAACCATTATTTAAGCCTTGTTTTTAATCAGCCCCGTTGCCATGGCAACAGCACACACCCTAGTCAAAATACGAGAATAAATACTTCTGTAATTAACCTTGACTCTTGCAAAAAATGGGTGCAGAGCATTAATAGTTTAAAAGTTATGGTGAATTGGGCATAGGCACTTGAAAACTGTGTTCGGCCACCTTAAAGCCGTCGCACAGATAAACGAAGAGCTATAAAGAACGGAATTTGATGGTCATTTCTCAAAAAATTCAAACTTCTAGTCAATAGGTTCTCTTCATTCTTTTGCTATTCCGTAGAAAATCGATGGAAAAAATGATCCATCAAAAGAAAATTAGTGATCACCGGCTATAGTAATGGCCTTCAAGCATGACGTGGCGTGTGAATTTGCATGCGCAGTAGGATGCGCAGAAACAATTGGCACGAACGTCCTTATACAATGGTACTATGATCAAATTTTTACCCCTTGAATTTTTTAGCTTATCACATAAACCGTTTCCAAATAACTACATTGGGTCCGGAGATAGTTAAGTTTAAAAGCTGTAAAAGGTGTAAACCAACAAGTTATGATGCACTTCAGTGTTGCATAGAAGGTACTCAGTACTGCTTTAGACTGGTCTCTCTATTGCAAGCATTTCGTACGCTAGTTTCGTGCTTTCGGCAAAACTTCGCGCGTACACCATATCTCGATGAAAGACGCTAAAGCATGAATCAATTGTTGAATTTTTTTTGATCGGGGCGCTCAAAGTAAATGGAGATTAACAACGGCGTACACACCTGCAAAACCTCTAAAGCATCAGCAGTACACCGTATAATCTAAGAGATTCTGAGATCAAACTAGACTTGCCCAAGCTGCCCACGTGCACTATACTGGACGCGCTACTTTGCTCCAAGTGAATGGATATTAACAACCAACGACCGTCTTCTGTTTCAGAGGCAAGAGGCAGGAGTTGCGTTGGAGGCACCTGGAACGTTCTTTGAAGGTTACGACCCTTTTGTTAAGGCTACAATGTTCAACGAATTCTCTACGGCTGGATTAAGAATAGGCCACACTCTGATTCGGGAAACCTTCACATTGGCAGATGGAGTTCGTGGAGTGGACCGTCTGACTGAATCTACAGTCACTTTTTTTAACCCAGAAGTGCTCTACGATCTAAACTTAGGAGTCAATCCCTATACAGGTTTATATCTTGGATTGGCTTTGGAAAGAGCCCTTGAATTTGATCGGTATGTGTTTGCATAGCCTCTTTTTGTAAGACAAAATCAACTGATTGACAATCGGAAAGCACGAAGTTCATTTCTCGATTGCCTTTAAGCAGTCCTTGAACTGTAACTTACATAACACAAACTCGTACACCTCGATTTCATGAACCTTGATGTAATAACGAAGAAGTTAAATGGCTTCAGGGACACGTGGTCACAACAAACGTGAGGATGATTTAAATGCAATAAAGTGCTTCCGACTAAGAGACACTATACCTTCAAACTAATAAAAGGGCAGTGTCACGAGGATTTTTCCATTTTTGGTCAATTTTGTGCTAAAATCATTACTTTGAGGCCTTCCTCATAAACAAAATGTTTCTGTAAAGCTACGACGAAGATATCAAATGAATTTTATCAGAGAGGGTTAACCATAATAAATCTCGTGAAGTTTTTTGAAGGCGTAGCATCAAATCTTGAAAAAATTGGCCAATTTTTTGAAGTTTCAATCCATTTCCATCCTTGCCATCCGTAGCGACAGGCGACAGGAAACACTTTCAGTACCTTCAAATAGTCTTTAATAAATAAACTAGATCACTATTTTTGGAATTCAGTTGATGCGAAGACGCCTTCTAGCTTGTTATAAAGCATTTTATAATATTTGTAATAATGGTATGTGTCTGTGTGTTATTTGTGAGGGTGTTAAATTTGTTTCTGCGCTTCCTGTGTTAGTTTTCAACTGAATAGTTCTGCATCGGAATGAACTCGGTCAGTATAGTAACTTCGCTTTCGGAATGTTCATTCAATTTCATTAACACGAGTCGATTTTGCAGGGCCGTACCAGTAAATAAGTTTAATTACAACACAACTGTCGAAAGGACCTTAATCCGATTACATTTTTTTAAAACAAATGTAATGATCTAAAATAACAAGTTCCGGCTGCACAACATTCTCCAAACAGTTAAAAACTATTATCCAAAAAAGTCGTATTTGACACTAATTTAGTGATTTTCTTTTTCGTAGGAACATTGCTAAGGCGGTGTTGGAGAAACTCTTATTACCAGCAGCAGGCGGCAATACTTTTACTGGTGACCTTGCTTCTATAAACATTCAGCGTGCACGAGATCATGGCATACCAGGTTATATCCAGATTTCAACAGCTTGTGGTGGTCCTTCAGCGTCAGGTACCAACTTCAATGGTCTTACAGATATACCATTTGCTCAGCGGGTAAGACTGGAAGGTACTTACAGAACTGTCGAGGACATTGATCTATTTGCGGGAATATTGAGTGAAAACCCTATAGCAGGCAGTGAGATGGGACGAACCGCCACTTGTCTGTTTCTTGAGCAGTTTAACAACTCGCGCCATGGTGATCGCTTCTGGTATGAGAGAGACGACCCTTGCACAGGGTTTACCATGGAACAACTAACCGAAATAAGAAAGGTCACATTAGCTCGAGTGATATGTGACAACTCAGACGGCGTGTTCACTATTCAGCCCAAGGTTTTCTTGCGAAGGATTAACAATAGTGTCAATGACGATGTGTCCTGCAGCGATCTGCCGAGAGTCGACTTAAATGTTTTTAAAGAGAGTAAGTACTTCTCACTATTTGCTATTTGCATTCTACACATGGAAAAAAAATTCTTTATATTTCTTGCGATATATTGAAAACTTGTGTTTCGGACAAATTGCTCCAGGAGACAATACTCCATCAGACTTGTCTTAAACGTTAACGTAAAAAGTTTGCCCCGTGTTATGACACCTAGGGGTTTACAATCTGTAATGTAATGTCTAGCATCTTCTAAATGGTCGACAGTAATTTAGAAGTGGGAGATTCAAAGGAATATTTGCCATCGATCTTCTCTCCCTTCTAGATCGCGGGTTACCAAGAATCGAAATGGGTGGGAAATGAGCTCACTGAGACAGACTTTATTCTCGAGAAAAGAAAAGGGATTGCTGTTATATTTTGTTCAGTTCACTTTCCGTTCCGTCAATCATCAATAACAAGAAATATTACAAAATTCATGGAAAGATGGCCATAGTTTATAATGCAAAACAAGTACCAAGTGAAATATTAATTCCTCAATGTTTTGATTCCC
>JAHPZR010018726.1:17500-20000 GCA_019787425.1 Platygyra sinensis | reverse complement strand
TTTCTTTGTTGTGTGTATAACTTGCGTTTTTAAGGCGTTTGGAGGCGTTTCAGAACAATTGTACTAGTTACAGCTACTCAATATAACTTTCAATACACACGACTAGAAAAGGTAAGTCGATTTTACTTCTTCCTTTATTTTGGACTATTTTCGTCAAATTCCCATACAGACTGTTTTAATAACGCTGTTACGCTATGTCATGTCGACGGTTCCCAAAGCAGTTTAAGGATTCCTGTCTTTACCTTTCTCAAACTCATAAATATCTGTAATCCCTATAATTTCGAAAGTTTTCGAAAGAATTGTTTATAATCAACTTTTCCATTATCTAGATGATAATAAATTGCTACTGGGTTGCCAATCAGGGTTCCGTTCATTACATAGTACGCTCACGGCTTTGCTTGAGGCAACAAATGCTTGGTCAGTAAACATCGACAATGGCCTTTTAAATGGCGTTGTCTTTATTGACCTTACTAAGGCATTCGATACCATTGATCATGAGATCATCTTGCGTAAGATGTCATATTTGGGTGTCGATCAGGCAGCCATAAAATGGTTCTCGTCGTACTTAAGTGGCCGAACCCAAAGATGTAATGTCAGTGGCAAACTATCATCTGCTCGTACCCTCAGGTGCGGCGTGCCGCAGGGTAGCATATTGGGTCCTTTGCTATTTTTAATTTACATTAATGATCTTCCCAACTCCCTGCGGGGCGCCGTACCAAGAATGTTTGCCGATGACACCAACCTTACGTTATCTGCTAAAACGTTAACAGAAATTAAGCTAGCTCTAACCCCTGAATTAAATAACCTTAGCAGTTGGCTGAAAGCTAACAAGCTCAGTCTAAATGTTGCTAAAACTGAGCTAATGATTATTGGATCAAGACAAAGGCTATCTGCCCAATGTGACGATGTAGAAATCAGAATTGATGACCAAATTATCAAGAGAGTCGTTCATACCAAATCCTTGGGTCTTACCATAGATGCTCCGCACCTCTCTTGGGGTAATCACGTTGAAGAGATTTGCAAGAAAGTCTCTTCAGCTATAGGCGCCCTAAAACGTGTGCGGCCGTTTATATCCAAAGAAACTGCAATTCTAATTTATAACACCTTAATTATGCCTCATTTTGATTACTGCAGCCCCGTCTGGGACTGTTTGAGTAGTTACTTGAGTGATAAGCTCCAAAAATTACAGAATCGCGCAGCCAGAGTTATTACTAAATCACCCTTTGATGCGAGCTCAAACCACCTTCTCTCCACCCTCAGCTGGGAGAGGCTATCTCTTCGCCGAAAGAAACAAAAAGCCTTAATGATGTATAAAACCATGAATGACCTTGCTCCGGAATATTTACAAAGTCTTTTCTCTCAGCGTCACTCTGCTTATAACTTAAGAAACTCTGAGGGAAGGCTGACCCTGTCCAAACCAAGCACCAATTATTTGAAACGAAGCTTCTGTTACAGCGGGGCCATGCTATGGAATAACTTGCCCAAAAACTTAAAAAATGCTGCATCCGTTGAGCATTTTAAGCGAAATATCAAGAAGGTAGCTGATATATCGGATTCCCACACGGCAATCATGTAAAGCAGTTGTAATTAGTTTTAGTTTTTAACTTAAGCTTAACTGATGATTTTCCGTGTTTAAATAAAGATTTACATACATACATACATCAAATTTTTACAAAAGGAAATCATGAACGTGATGGTGTTTGGTTATCTGATCTTAATTAGCATACACTTAAACCATTTTATTTCTCCGTTTTCTCTTCAGTTTAAATTTTGCAGTCGAAAATATATCAAACACTCCAGATAGTGCTTAAGGTCATTCCCCAGTATTGCATTGCGCATCCCTACTGCGCATAATTTTACGCGTGATTAGCGCGCGCGCATAAGAAAATGGCGGCTTTTTCTTTACGACTGGACCTCTCAGAAGAGGTAAATCGACATTTTCTCGAAAACGACTACGGTGACATATCATTTTTTTCTGTCGTTTTGATTTGAGTAGTAAATTTCTCTATGTAAAATAAATATGGGCCAATTCTCAGTTTTGAGAAAAAAAAACAATCGTCGGAAACGTGAATTTAGCAAGCAATCGTGGTGCTGTTATAAGGGTTTATATGGTATAAACAAGGTGCTGTTGCTCCTAAACGCACATGGGGACCCCTCATTTTTATTTCCAAATTTAAGTTCCTATAATGTAAACAATCAACTGGCAAAGTTTGAGAAAAATCTCAGTGTAGGTTCTATTTCAGTGGAAAGACCTTAACCACATTTCCAAACGCTTTCGAGTTCGTCAAAAATTCTCCCGCAGCACGCCGTATTCAGTTCAACTCTTTTGTCGGTGTTTGGGCTTGTGCATGTGTGGGGGTTTTTCGTCTAGACAGATTTGCATTGTCTCGTCAAGTGGAACGTTGGTGAAGAGTGAACTAACATCAAAAGAGCACATATATTCGCCATTGTGGTTTTATGTCCACCAAAGTTACCGCGAGCGGTTTTTCGTGTTTGATTT
>JAHPZR010018726.1:10000-12500 GCA_019787425.1 Platygyra sinensis | reverse complement strand
AAGTAATATTTAATGCCCGAATATGAAATCAAATTATTTTGAGAAAGAATGAAATAAATTAAACTATACGAATATAAACGTTAGTATACATACGCAAAAACTGACTTCCACTATCTAAATTTGCAGCAATTTTACTTTGAGGAAGAAAATCTTGCCAAGTAGGCGCCAATACTCAGATCGATGAACAACATCAATCTTTGTTCGTCCTTCAGTCTCCGACAATGAGCTAATGACGTCAACATAATTCAAATTAATATTTGAGGAACGAGGTATAATCACATTGATAATAGGCCCTTTGCAGCTAACAGTCACGTGCTTGGATACCGCATAGCAACGCCATGCTGGAGAGCAAGCTCCTTGATGAATGAAGGACCCCAAAGAGTTCGAGCGTGACTTCTAAAACAAAAGAATAGTGTTGTTTGTCCATTGATCCCCGATATTTTAGTATTTAAAAGTAATTCTTGAATAGATCTTTGTGGTTTTTGCTCTTTGAACGTGAGCGGCACGTTTTTTGGGCGCGAAATTGACTCGCCTGCCGAGAGGAAACCGGAGCAAAATGGCGACTTCACAAAGTCAAGAAGTTTTATCGTCCAGTTCAGCACAGTCTCCAAGTTGTTTTTCCCATTCAGGAGGTGATTTAAAATCGTCTGATCCCCCCAAGAAAAAGTCTTGTTATCACTGCTGTGTTTCAAAGTGCAATGGTGACTCGCGTTACGATAGTTCCTTAAGGTTTCATCGAATCCCTTCGAAGACAAAAGACGCAAAACTGAGAGCTGCTTGGCTGGTAAAAATACGGAGGGATGAAGGACCCGATTTTCAGGCAAGAGTATCAAATTAAATTTAACCAATTTGATTTACATGTAATTCATCCCAAGTAATAAGTTGACGATCTTCATCAAATTAAAGACTTGAGATTTTCAGTCATTTTTACGCAACATTCGCCTGATATTCTTGCCGGAAATAAGCTTAAGCTTTAAGACTTACTTAATTGCCTCAAGAATGATTGTTCAAACCGGTGAACTCAGCAATTTTTTATTTAAGTTAAAGAATTTTTAAAATCGCAACTTCAGATGTCATATATACAACAAACTAAACTAACTGTTTTGCTTTTTTTGGGGGGGGGGGTGGGGCTTGGTTGTTACTTACAGATCCCATAGAGATTTCAAACTCGGTCAACTCTTATTTTAGCCAGATGCTTGTTAAGGGTGAATTTATACCAGCCAATTCATGGTTGCTTATGCTCAAATGATTGAATTCTATTTGTTATGAATAATGCAACAGATATCCTGCTTATATCCTGTTTTCAAGAAATAGGAAGTTACATAACACTGGTAGCAAAATTGGGATCCCTTCCCAATGAATCCCAAGCCAAGCAGGAGTGTAAGTTACTAAAACAGGGTTAAAAAGGAAATTTTGATTTTTTACATCTTTTCAACTGCAAATATATTTTCCACAATAAATTGAAAAAAAATATATATTGCAATATATTGATAATTGAAAACTAAATATGCAGAACTGAACTTTGATTAAGATATCAAAAGTAGAAAATAAGACACAACCAAAGAAATAAGTTGATTGAAATGTACAGTAGTCAGGCATAAATCTTACCTTTAATTTCATGCAATTAACCTGGCTCAGCAAAAAACTTGTACGCCTTTGCTGTATTCTGGCAGCCAGACTTGTCCTTCGCGTACCTCTCCACATCCGCAAAACAAAAATCCGGAAGAGGCGATAGATCTTCTGTTGGGGTAGCAAGCTGGTTTTCTAGGGTCGAATGAATTATAATTACAAATCTGGCTCCATAGCAAACAAATCTGGACAGCATTCGACTGAGGCAAATACAGTTTAGTGTGCGCGATCTACATTTTAGGCCTAAATTTTACATTAAGTACACCAACAGCACCTTACTCTTAGGAAAATGTTCGGTCATATTAAACTGTTATTACATTACTCGCCTGGTTCGCTATTTTAAGGGAAACCTAAATATATGAAACAGATTGATACCTTGTGAAGTCGCCATGTTGCTCCCGTTTCCACTTGGCGGGAGAGTCAATTTTGTGCCAGTAAACGTCCCACTCGTTTTTAAAAACAAAAAACACAAAGGTCTATTCAAGAATTACTTTCAGTAAACACTAAAATATCGGGGATCAATGGACAAACAACACTTCTCTTTTGTTTTAAAAGTCACGCTCGAACTCTCTGGGCTCCTTCATTTATCAAGGAGCTTGCTCTCCAGCATGGCGTTGCTATGCGGTATCCAAGCACGTGGTCGTTAGCTGCAAAGGGGCCTATTACCACCGTTTTCCTTGTTACGCGACTTTTCGAAAACAAAACACCCGCGGAAACGTTTTTTTCCAAAATTTCCGTCAAATCATACATGTTATCGACAGATCGGATCAAAATCCACCAATCACAGCCCGTTAGCATGACGTAAAAAAGGTCTGAAGGTCACACTAGTGGCTGTGATTGGTGGATTTCGATCCGATCTGTCGATAACACG
>JAHPZR010018726.1:2500-5000 GCA_019787425.1 Platygyra sinensis | reverse complement strand
CGTAGGTTTTAAACGTTCGGACTCGTTTTTACGTTTATTGAATGAATGAACGAACGAACGAACGAACGAACGAATGAATGTTTGCCCTTGCCTTTGCGTTTGTCTTTACACGTTCTCTTTCACCTCTACGTTCACCTCGACATGTGGTTCCACGCCGAAGTTGCTCCCTGGGGTGCACACCAGTTCCTGTAGGAACTAAACGGTCGTAAGACTGGGCGTTCTTTGATACTGACCACGACCGGATCTTCCATCCAGCTCTCGTCCCATACATGGAGATTTCAAAGTCCCCATCGACCGGCGCGTCTTCGGACGGACCCTCCTCGCCTCCGGGAGGGGTAACGCTTGGTGGGGCATCACGGATGCTGGATTTTGAGATGAGCCCCGTGTATAAACAGAGATATCTGGCCCACATACAGCTACACCGTGAGGCTAATCCCATTGACGGCTTGAGACGAAATGTCAAGGAGGCGTTGCGACGGACCATCCGCCATCAGATCGAAGCCGACAGTAGTGTCACTGCATGCTCACTCGACCGTACATTTACACATCTATTGACCCTCCTCACATGTTGATCTTCGTGGGATCCACACCCTCGGAAAAGATCATCCGTAACATCAAAGAAGATGAACATTACGATGGGTGTAACTCGTTCTTGGGATTCTTGTCGAAGACTTACTTCTGTGAGGAGTGAAATCGGGGGTGCGACCACGACGACTCCGCATATCATCCCTGTGACGGAAAATAGTGTCCATATTGTCATCGCAAAAGACTGCCCGGATTTCACATAGGCTAAATGACCGTTGGGTCCAGGCAAATTCCTTCACCCTCTTCTGTTTGTCACCGTAAGTTCTTCGGTCAAGAATGTTAGACCTTTCACCTACATCGTCGTAGCAAAAAGAGCACTTCTATCTGCGACACATACAAAAGGTGTCCTGACTGTTGCTCGACCTATGAGTCAAAACCGAGAAAAAGAAGTCACGGAGCCGGGGGATAGGAGATCCAGTGATCATAACTGCGGTTGGGGCGCATGACTTATTTGTGAAGAACAGGTGCACGTTGCTTCTCGTCAATTTCACATCCTGCGCATTCCGAAAGAGGAAGGTGAACCCAAAACGAAAAGAGGGTCACGCGACGAAGTGGCGACGCGTCCTTACGCAGAACCCGATACAGACGATGCCGGCACCAAGGTCCACGGATAGAGAGATCCTCCCTTGCAAGTCTATTGCGATTACGAGGCGACAATGGACGAGGACGGTGTGCAATCACCCATCTTGCTCTACGCACAGCTCGAGAGCGACGAAGAGGACCACCCGGAATCCTTCTATGGTTCAGACTGTACAGAGCCTTTCTTTGAATGGTTGGAATCTTTGGCTGCTGATCAAGATGGGGACGATCGGAACGTGATAGGTGTCTTCTATAAGGATTGACGAGATGTTTCTGTTGCAATATTTCCGGAACACATGATCCAAATTATTATTATAGCTCGCAGACATTGAGATACAAGCTGTGCAATTTTGAAGGCTTTGTAGCTTTTCAGCCGAAGGCCTTTGTTTAAGTTTCATACACTATATATTTATCATGATCCAAGTGTGGCTCAAAAAGGCTATTATAAATTAACTTCGATGGAAATTTAAAATGGGATACAATGTCCACGAATTCGCTTTATTGCATCAATGACCGAAGCAATCTTGTTACAGGCATTTTAAATATGGCATTCCCTGTTTTAACTTTAGTCGATATGGACTCCAAGAGATTTAGCTTAAGTACTTGTTTTACGGCCTTCAGCGTCGATTTTAGCAAGAGAAGGGCTTTCTGTAAATTGCGATAAGTTCTGCCCTGATGCAATGAGCATAAACTCAGCTTTTGTCGTATTGGGCTATAATAATAATTTGGATCATGTGTTCCGGAAATATTGCAACAGAAACATCTCGTCAATCCTTATAGAAGACACCTATCACGTTCCGATCGTCCCCATCTTGATCAGCAGCCAAAGATTCCAACCATTCAAAGAAAGGCTCTGTACAGTCTGAACCATAGAAGGATTCCGGGTGGTCCTCTTCGTCGCTCTCGAGCTGTGCGTAGAGCAAGATGGGTGATTGCACACCGTCCTCGTCCATTGTCGCCTCGTAATCGCAATAGACTTGCAAGGGAGGATCTCTCTATCCGTGGACCTTGGTGCCGGCATCGTCTGTATCGGGTTCTGCGTAAGGACGCGTCGCCACTTCGTCGCGTGACCCTCTTTTCGTTTTGGGTTCACCTTCCTCTTTCGGAATGCGCAGGATGTGAAATTGACGAGAAGCAACGTGCACCTGTTCTTCACAAATAAGTCATGCGCCCCAACCGCAGTTATGATCACTGGATCTCCTATCCCCCGGCTCCGTGACTTCTTTTTCTCGGTTTTGACTCATAGGTCGAGCAACAGTCAGGACACCTTTTGTATGTGTCGCAGATAGAAGTGCTCTTTTTGCTACGACGATGTAGGTGAAAGGTCTAACATTCT